>BQNB010036718.1:0-27045 GCA_026074375.1 Tanacetum coccineum | reverse complement strand
TCATTTTAGTGAAATCATATTTATAAAGTAAAAACGTTTACAAGTATACTTTAGTAAAACTGGCGTAACTTTCTCGTTTTTAGTCCGTTTCTTTCGTTTCTTACGTCTACGCCTTCATATTAAGACGAGTTATCAAAATATAACATTTTCAAAATTTGAGTTTTTCTGATGAATAGTGATTTTTACTGTTTACAACAAACATATATTTATTTTTATAGTTTTTGTTATCGTAAACTCGTAAACGTCGTATTTTATTCGTTATAGCTTCGTTTTTAGCGATTCTTTCGAGTACGTCTTCGTTTTTAAAAGTTCTATCATATAAATGATGTTTTCAAAAATAAAAGTCCCTGATGAACAGTAACGTTTTATAAAAATTTATTTTATAAAACCCGGTTTTAACGTAAAACGTATATTTGTTGTATCTTTTTCGTTATAAATCGGTTTTTCGAGTTTCTTATCATTTTGGAATCGTCATGAGACGAACTATCTTTTAAAAACATGTTGGGGCTATGTCAAAAGTCGAACCAAAACAGTCCCGTTGAAATCAATAGATATACTTATTTATAGAAAAAATTTCACAAATGGTCCCTATGGTTTGACCCAAAATCACAGATCGTCCCTAACTCAAATTAAATACACCAAGCATCCCTAATTTTGAAACTAGTAACACACACCATCCCTATCGTTAGTTTTGCTAGTTAAGTGTTAACGGACGAGGGGTAAATTGGTCCTTTCGCGTGAAATTTTTTCATAAATATACTTCTTTCTAATGAACCAATTGGAGCGGAGTAAACTAACAACAGTGGTTGCATTTGCATTTTTTGTAACATTACTTTATCTTGATGATTGATTATGCAATTCTTTCTTTTAGTGTTGTCTCCAAAACCAAATAATTCAAAAAATTTCGTACAACAATCAAAAGACAAAAGAAAGTAAAAAGCAAAAGGCTACATGAAAAAGCATACAGATCTTGAAAACAAACCGATTAAACCTTTACCAATTTGATCCAAAAAAATACTAATCTAAACATTAATCAATAAGACATCAAAAGCAAAACTCACTTGCATATTTATCTGAAAAATTTACAAATATCAAAACATTAAGCTCTAGTACGCATATATCAAGAACAGATCCACGGCGAGCAGCAGCAACTTCCGGCGAGCAGCAGCAGCTTCCGGCGAGCAACAACAGCTTCCGGTGAGCAACAACAGCTTCCGGTGAGCGGGGGTGTCAGCAGTAGATTTCGGTGATCTTTTGATCAACAACCAATTTTCCTCCCTGTAATGTGTCTTGCATCAAAATAAGCACCATCGCCATTCACCATATACATCTGCTTGCGTATCATCACGGTGGTGTGGGCCTTTACTAGTAATTGAAATGCCTGTATGTCTTGATCTTTGACAACTGCTAAAACAAAGTATGTGACCGAGGCTAAAAAAAATTTACAAAGAGAATTATGTTGAAGAAGGTGTTAAACATAGATAGTGAAATAAAACCATAGGGATGATGTGTGTTACTAGTTTCAACGCGAAAGGACCAATTTACCCCTCGTCCGTTAACACTTAACTAGCAAAACTAACGATAGGGATGGTGTGTGTTACTAGTTTCAAAATTAGGGATGCTTGGTGTATTTAATTTGAGTTAGGGACGATCTGTGATTTTGGGTCAAACCATAGGGACGATTTGTGAAATTTTTTCTAACCTATAACACAAAAACACTTCTCTCTTTATAACACCACATTTCTATTGTTGTCAAGTACTCCAACTTTTTTTTTTCATTTTTATATAAATAAAATAACACATAATTAAACTAAAATTTCAAAAATAAAGAACAGTACAAAGTACGTTAAAGAAAATACGACATACTATTAAAAATTCAAAAATATATTGCCCGAATTGCATCTTTCATTTCCTCATCTTTGTCGCGTCCGCCGGATTCATCCCGGTCGTGTCCAAAGCAAGCATCTTCAAGTCATCGTTCCGGGTATTTAGGTTCCGTCGCCAAAATAATTTTCCATTAGCCGTCGTTCGGCCTTTTCTCGTTGACGTGGTATGTATGCCCTAGTACGACGACGACCCCCCGAAGTAGCATCCGAACTCTCGGCTTCGTCATTCTCCAAAGCTTGATATTGTTCAAAATATTCTAAATATTGAGTATATTCTTCAACATCTTCTTGGTCGTAAATATTATACATATCGAGCCTGTTGGGATCCATATAGTGTTTTTATAGAAATATTGTGAGTTTGTGTATGTAAAAGTGTGTGAAAAAATATGTAAAATAATAAGGGTATTTATAGGATTTTTAAAAGGTAAAAATTTGAAAAAGTAGGTATTTAAAATCACCCAACGGCTTTATTTTACCAATTTTCAAAAAGTAGCCGTTTTACAACGTTTAAAAAATAAAAATAAAAAACTTGAAAAGGCCACAACTTACTTGAAAACGCGACTCACGGTATGAGTATCGTGCCATCACATGGCGTTTTTCGGGACCATTTGGTGTGGTGGTGGTGGCTCAACACTTGAAAAGGATTAAGAGGTACGTGTATGGCCTTGCCCTACAGATCCGAGGAATGGTGGCGGCAACAGAACCAACGACCATTCAAAAAGCTATGCAGATTGCTGGCACACCGACTGATGAAGCCATTAGGATTGGATCAATAAAAAAGAATCCTGAGAAGAGAAGAAATGGGGGAGAATCTAGCAAGGATAAGAATGGGAGGGATGATAACAAGAGAACTATGACTGGAAATGCTTTTGCTACAACCACAAATCCTGTTAGGAGAGAGAACATGGGTACGGCACCCAAGTGTACCACCTGTAACTTTTACCATCCACCTGAGGCACACTGTCGCACTTGTTTCATATGTAACCGCCCAGGACATCTTCTTAAGGATTGTAGAGTGGTGCCTAGGAATGTGAACCTAGTAAATGCTAGAAACCTAGCAGCTGTTCGTGGAGCATGCTTTGAGTGTGGAGGCCCCGATCATTACAAGTCAGCATGTCCTAGGTTGAACCGAGCACAAGGACCAGGAGTAAACTGTCTAAACCAAGCCTTAGCTATTGATGGGGGTCAAGGTCGTGGGAACAACGGTAGCCAGGTACATAGGAGGGCATTTATGTTGGGAGCAGAGGAGGCTCGTCAGGACCCGAACATCGTGACGGGTACGTTCACTTTGAACAATCATTGTGCCACAACCTTATTTGACTCTGGTGCCAACTATAGCTTTGTTTTCACTCTTTTCATACCTCTGTTAAGCATAGAGCTCAGTGATTTAGGATTTAGTTATGAGATTGAGATAGCTAGTAGGCAACTAGTAGAGATTGATAAAGTCATTAAGGGTTGTAAACTAAAGATAGAAGGTCACATGGTTGATATTAATTTGATACCACTTGGAGGCGGGAGTTTCGATGTGATCATAGGGATGGATTGGTTGTCCAACCATAAGGCTGAGATAATTTGTCACAAGAAGGTAGTTAGAATACCACTACCGGACGGCAAAGTACTTAGAGTTATAGGAGAAAGACTTGAAGAGAAAATAAGGCATCTAATGAGTGCTAAGGCCAAGGAACAAAAACAAGAGGAGATTGCTGGGGTTAGAGACTTTCTCGAGGTATTTCTAGATGACCTATCAAGATTTCCACCTATTCGAGAAATCGAATTTCGTATTGAGTTGGTCCCTGGAGCAATACCGGTTGCGAAATCTCCTTGTCGATTGGCACCTTATGAAATGGAGGAGTTGTCGGGTCAACTCAAAGAACTCCAGGACAAAGGTTTCATTCGACCAAGCTCGTCGCCTAGTGGAGCACTAGTATTATTTGTTAAGAAGAAGGATGGTTCCTTTAGAATGTGCATTGATTATATAGAGCTGAACAAGTTGACCATTAAGAACCGTTATTCGCTCCCTAAGATAGACGATCTATTCGATCAACTTTAAGGATCACAATATTTCTCTAAGATAGATCTTAGGTCCGGATACCACCAGCTGATAGTGTATGAGGATGACATTCCAAAGACTGCGTTTAGAACTCGTTATGGACATTTCGAGTTCACAGTAATGCCCTTTGGTCTGACTAACGCACCAGCGGTATTTATGGATCTGATGAACCGAGTGTGTAGGCCGTATCTAGACAAGTTTGTGATAGTGTTCATTGATGATATCTTGATTTACTCTAAGACGCGGGAAGAGCATGAAGTGCATCTAGGGTTAATCTTAGAATTGCTCAAGGAAGAGAAACTGTATGCAAAGTTTTCAAAGTGTGAATTCTGGTTGCGAGAAGTACAGTTTCTCGGACATGTGATTAATGGAGATGGTATTCATGTAGACCCTAGTAAGATCGAAGCTGTTAAGAATTGGGAAGCCCCTAGAACTCCGTCTAAAGTTCGTTCATTCTTAGGACTGGCAGGGTATTATAGTCGGTTCATAGAGAAATTTTCTAAGATTGCTAAATCCCTGACCATTTTAACTCAGAAGAGTAAGAAGTTTGATTGGGGTGAGGAACAGGAAAGGGCATTTCAAACTTTGAAGGACAAGTTGTGTAATGCGTCTATTTTAGCTCTCCCCCGATGGATCGAAAGACTTTGTGGTATATTGTGATGCGTCCGGCTTAGGACTAGGTTGTGTGTTGATGCAAAAAGGTAAGGTTATAGTATATGTGTCTAGGCAGTTAAAAATCCATGAGAAGAATTACACTACCCATGACTTGGAATTGTGTGAAGTTATGTTTGCACTTAAGATTTGGAGACATTATTTGTATGGGACAAAGAGTGTCATATATACTAATCATAAGAGTCTCCAACATGTCTTTAGCCAAAAGGAATCGAACATGCATCAACGTCCCTGGATAGAGTTGTTCAGTGACTATGACTGCGAAATGCGCTACCATCCTGGTAAGGCGAATGTAGTAGCTGATGCACTAAGTAGGAAAGAGAGAGTGAAACCTAAGAGAGTTTGAGCTATGAATATGACCCTTTAGTCGAGTATCAAGGATAAGATACTAGCAGCTCAGGAAGAGGCATCAGATGAGCCGACAGAAATGCCAGGAGGAATAGATGAACTGATGGAACGTAGAAGTGATGGAGCGTTGTACTACTTGGATCGAATATGGGTTCCTGTAAAGGGTGATGTGAGAACCCTGATTATGGATGAAGCCCATAAGTCGAAGTACTTTGTACACCCGGGAGCTGATAAGATGTATTATGACCTTAGAGATAGGTATTGGTGGTCGGGAATGAAGAAAGATATAGCGGTATATGTTAGTAGGTGTTTGACTTGTTTGAAGGTTAAGGCTGAATATCAGAGGCCATCTGGCTTACTACAACAACTTGAAATCCCTGAGTGGAAATGGAAGAGAATAGCGATGGATTTTGTTATAAAACTACCAAGGACTAGTAGTGGGCATGACACAATCTGAGTCATTGTGAACCGATTGACTAAGTCTGCTCATTTTCTACCTATGCATGAGGACTATAAGATAGATAGTTTAGCTAGACTCCATCTGAATGAGATTGTTGTAAGGCACGGTATGCCGATCTCGATCATATCTGATCGTGATAGTCATTTCACATCAAGGTTTTGGCAGTCAATGCAAGAAGCATTAAGAACCAGTTTGGACATGAGTACGGCTTACCACCCTCAGACCGATGGTCAGAGTGAGCGTACTATTCAGACTTTGGAAGGCATGTTTAGGGCATGCGTTCTAGACCTTAGGGGAAGTTGGGATGTTCATATTCCATTAGTTTAGTTTTCGTATAACAATAGTTATCATTCTAGTGTACGGTGTGCCTGACTATTTTTCCAATGACGTAAGATATCCAGTGGCGTGGCGAGATGTTGAGAAGGTTGTTTGTTTAAAAAATTTACTTATATAACTGTCACATTACTTGTAGTTAAAGTCAATCAAAAATATATAACTTTATTTTTTTAAATAAGCGTATTTTCCTGTCAATGAACCAAAGAAGCACTGGTGTCTAGCCGAGCTTCATATCTCTACTGGAGTTGTTACGTTTTATGATACTCTTGGTTATGTCTGCGGAAATTAGAGACCATGGTGGTGAACAATGAAGAGAAACTTACCACAGCAGCTTACCTTGTATCTAAACGAGCATGGTGTTTTAGAGAGCAAGGGCATATCAGTTGAGTCATATGAGATCAAATACATGTTTCCAAAGGTTGTTGAGCAAGCATACCTATACAGGGACTGTGGTGTATGGGTGTGTATTTTTTTATACAAATTGAGCCGTAACCTACCATTGACAGTCAAAGACCCTCTACAAACAGCCCTAGCCTATCGTGAATGGATCCTTCAATACTTTTGGAGGCACAAGACCGAAGCAGAACCATCCGTATTACCCGATGAAGGTACATACCAACTCATCATGTAGCTGTAAAATTGCATGCAAAGTATTTTTTATTCTGTTATAGTTAAATAAATTTAAAAGTCTACTGTGTTTTAGTCTTTGAAAGAAAAATAATTTGAAAATAATACACTATACCAACTATAACAAATTACATCAACACTAAATTTTCCCTGTAAGTTAGGTCTATTTTTATAAATGCTCTAGTTTAATATATAATTAAGTCATCCTCTTCACTTTGAATCTTTACAATCTACAATTTAAATCTTTACCCAAAATCATCTTTTATCTTATTATTCATTGTTTCCAATAATGTCAGACTACATACCGTTTGAAATGCAAATCGAGATAATGAACAGACTTCCAGTCAAGTCTTTGCTCCAGTTTCGTACTGTATCAAAGTCTTGGAAGTCCTGCATAGATTCTTCCACATTCTTCTTTAATTACGGTGTTCGTAAGTCTATCAATGATGTATTTTATTTAACCTATAATCATGGTTTTCAAGGTTCTATGATATTTGTAGATGAAATTTTAATCCAAACCCCAGTTTTTAGAAACCTCATTATAGCAAATTTGAAACCTATTGGTACTTCTTACGGCATTTGAGGTTTTTCATATGGTAATAACTTCATGGTTTGTATTACAAACCCATCGATTCAGAAAGAGATTGGAGTTTTTTTCCCAACTACTCAACCAGATTCTTGTAAAATTCTTTTAGGCTTTGGTGTCTGGCCCGACAATCTAGACCCAACCATTGTATTTCATACCCGTCCTCCGGGGAAGGAAATTGGTCTATTTATGTATTTACACTTAGCTCTCTTACATGGAACCAACTTGACATTAACCGTTTGCCCCATGAATCAATTAGATTCAAACGATCAACACAAGCTGTTGTTCGTCAATTTATTTATTGGGTTGGTCATGAAAGGTTTTTTGCCGATAGTGGTGAGAGTTACACGCATACCTACTAGTTTCATTTGATATGATTAACCACCGCTTTTAAGTCATTGACATACCGGACCTTGTAATGCGAGGTCTTTCAGTTCCGTTATATGTTTCCAATCTTGGAGACTCTCTCGTACATTCTAGAAATATACCTACACCTGCGTACTACGTATTTGTCTGTTGCCAGTTATTAATTGATGGTGGTTCTATAACATTGGCTCCGCCAATCATGACCATGCCCTCCTATCATTTTCTCAAATTACTAGGTTTTAATAACCATGACTTACCAATAGTGGAAGCAGCTACTGGCCACATTATGGGTCACACGGTACAAGTGTACATGGAAAATTCACAATCATTTGAGAATGTGACTATCCAAGGAAATGTTGGTTCATTCTTCGTTGGTGCTTACAAAGAATCACTGATTCTTGCTGCTTACCCAAATCATTCACTTCATTGTGCAGGCTAATCTTTATGCAGTTTTCTAGAGTGGATGTTTTATGTGTTATGTGGATTGGGTGAAGGTTTTCAATCATGGCCTGTTGTGTTTGATAATGATGTAACCGTCGTTTAAAACTTGTTGTCTGTAATAACATATTCTAGTTTATTTTGTTTATATTTTGGTACTATAATGTTTCCCAGTTTTTAGGGTAGGATATTATGTAATTCTCCTATGTGGGTCGGTCTGTACCCGCATATCGACCTACATATTTTCATATGCAAGTTAGTTCAAACTTCTCCATATTATGTTTCATTTTCATTTACCATGTTAAATTAGATACAACATAGTTTAAAATTGTTTAATCTTGTAAACATCCTAATTGTTACATATTTAACAACCACATTAACAGATACTAGTATACTACAATCTTCTAAAAATATCTTAATTGTCAACTTAACAACCACAGTAACAGTTACTAGTACTTGTGCATAAGCTTAAAATATCTTATGTATGCTGCAATTTTTAATTACTTTTATATCCAACGGTATTAGGCATTAAGCCTTGTGCATAAGCTTAAAATTTGTATATTGTGAGACTAGTAGGTGATGGTATTTAAGTAGAAACTTTAATACTAGTACTTTATTGGTTTGGTTCAATTAATTGCTATATATACATGTCATTCACGATATGCATTACATCACTAACAAAAACCAAATGAGTTCTTATAAGTTCAAGGTCTTTTTAGTGTATGAAGAATTAGAATATGGTGTGTTACTCCCAAATCATGTAAATTACTCGAATCTAGTGCGTTATGTGAAGAAGAAGTTCAAGGTTGGTGATACAAACCAAATATCTTTATCCTACAATATTGGTTCTAACTCAATCTACAAAATAGACGACGATGATGTATCTTTTTGGGTCAATGAAGTATCTGGAGAAGTTGTTAAAAAACTTTTCATCAAACTAGCTCAACAAACAAATGAGGTAACACAGTCTTCAATTCGAAAGCCTTTAGATATAGATCTGAATGTTTTCTTGTTTCCCAACCCAAATTTTATTCATGATTGGAAAAAACACAACCCCCTTATGTTTGGTCTAATCTCACCATAAGCACATAGACTTAATACTGATTATAAGCATAGTAATGGATTTGCGAAACATTATACATTTGATGATAAGGAAACGTGCATCTATGAGATAGCTCTTAAATGTCTAAAGGAAGGGTATCAATTTAAAGTTCTTAAGTCATGTACTATTAGGTATGGTGTAGAATGTGTGCAACCAGATTGTTATTGGTACATATTCACTCGTAAGCTTAAGAAAGCTACTAAATGGCTAATAACAAACATTAATGACAAACATACATGTTCTAAAACCCAATTCAATCCTTATCATCGTAATGTTTCATCTAAATTGTTGGGTCAAGTAATAGTACCAAAAGTAAAGGATGTTACAAGGGTATATAGACCAAAGGACATTGCCCATGATGTGAATATGGAATGGAATGTACACGTTTCATACAAGCAAGTTTGGAGGGGGAAACATATAGAATTGGCCTCAAGTCAAGGATGTCCTATAGAGTCATTTGCTCAGTTACCTTTTTATTGTTATAACTTAAAGAGGGAAAACAAAGGCACTATTACAGCCATTGAAATGGATGTTGAAGGACGTTTTAAGATGTGTTTCATAGGGTTTGGTGTTGCGGTAAGCATATTCTAAAGTTTCTGATTATTAATTCATTGATCTATTTTACAGTATATTTATCTGTTAATTCTAAGTTTGCAAACAATCTTAATCACAAACAGTTCCCTCATTAAGCCTGGAAATATCAATAACATTTTAACAACACATACATAACCTTAATACAACAACTAGTTTTTTTGCTAACGAAACTACATATTACCATAAGTTTAACAACAACCAAAATCTTTAACTGAGCCATGAACCAAAAACTCCATCATTGAATTACTTAAAACACCTTCAACTAGGATGATCCTCTTAACCTTTGTTGGCGATATGACTGGTATAGGCAGTTTGTTACCACGGGCCAATAAACCAAGCATATTGTTACTTCATCTAGTATAGGCATTTCATCTGTCATATTAAAATCAAAACCCTATATTTAGATAACCCTAATCTTAATCTGAATTATAAACAATAAGCCCTAATTTTAATATGATTTAAAGATTAAAATAACAATAATACCCTAATTACAATTTTCTTAAAATATTAATTATTAATCCTGACAAAGAACAAATATGGTAATTAAATTTAGGGCACAATCAAACATACCTTCTTTATTTGCCATTTATGCGAAGAAGACAAGGAATGTTTTTTATTTGATCCAAAATCTGATAGATGGTCCCAAAGAAAAGTAGTGTTGGATTCTGATATTTAAGTTTTTGGTCCTTAGAAACTTATAGTTAATTACATGTTTGGTCCTTGTGTTTTCCTAAAAGTGCAAAAATATTATAAACTGCAACACTAACCTGAACTAACCTGCAAGGTTTTTTACAAAAACTGCAAATGCATCTCTTAAACATCAGTCTATATACCAGCCTTAAGATCTGATAACATAACCTTGGTATATTGTATACAACTGCAAATTCAATTTCTCTAACATATTTCATACACCTGCAACTGCGATTCGCAAACAAAATTTGACATAATGTTAGAAGGCATACAATAATAATATATCCATGATGTTGGTAACCTTCCTTTCAACACATACAAATAATAGACCATTTAGGCATAAATATATTGGTCATACATATAATTAAGAAAGTAATAACCATCCAAAATACAAGGGAAATACTACTAGTTAAAGAGTTATTACAAACTATGAATAATAGATATACTTAGCAACAAAGTTAAGACTTTACGTTTCTGGCAGAACCATAATATCCAACTTATTTTTTGGGAGCTTTTAACCCAACAACAACGCTTGTCATCTTCTTCCTGTTTGTGTCCTGATGATCGCAGAGCATAATGTTCTTGACATCTAGTGTTGGTACCCCTGGAACTTGAAGCAGTTTATGCATGTGGGTAGGCAACATCCAGTGGTTTTGGCTCTGTTTCCTAACTCTGCTTAGGGAATTGCCATTTCAAATCACGACCAATCATAAAGTTGATTAAATTTTCACTTGAATCTCCCGAGTCATTAGATGAATCACTGTTTGACAAATTCCAGTTTTCAAGGGATGACTCATCGTCGGATAATATAATCAAATTTGCAAAAATTTATAAGGATAATGACGGCCGGTTAATAGCATGATCAAATTATAGGATTAAAGTATCAAAAAGCATACTTAACTGATTAACCTTTATCCTTTAGCTTTTTATCTCTAAATTTATAAAAAATGGCTTCTACAATGTTTATCCTGTGTTCATGTTCATCCAACTCCTTAATTGTTGTTTCCTTAACTTCAATTGTATTAAAAATATCAGTACATTATAGATACTAAACTGGGTCAATCTTATAGCAAATCAAGGTAAACTAACCTTTTATAAATGCTTTCCCCTTTCCATTGTCATCTAAAAGTAAACCAAAATGTAAAGATAAAATATTTGGTACTCTAAGGGTTAACTAAATACAACAATGAAGGCATATAACCATATACCATTACCACAATACTAACTAAAAATAATTAATCTTATACTATAAAAATGGAAAACACTACGATTAACTGATAAAATAATACTGCTACAACAACTTATTGAAAATACATAGGATGTATCAATAATACATGGTTGTTCCCAACCCAAATGGGGTTACTCCTATCCAATAAACTCAATTATAGAGGAAGGAATCCGACCAACAAATATACATAGGATGTGTCAATAATACATGACAGATTAAAAAACATAAACAAACTAAAAATTATTATTAAATTAAACCACTTACCTGTAACTATTTTGATTAATTAGGGTTCTTCTTAATAATTGGGCGGTTTATTTTGTGTGCAAAGTAATTTAGGGTTGTATGTGTTTTGTTCTTTGATCGGTTATAGATGAAATAAAAGTTTTTTTTTAAATATTGCAAATATAGTCCCTGAAGTTATGTTTGAAAACAAGTCAATTGTTACCCAAAACTATAGGTTAGTTAGTTGCCCTTTTGTAGACAAATTTGCCCCGCTATCAACAAGAAGATTGCAATCCAACTTATGCGTATAAAACGCAAATGCATTAACATGGGTTCCCTTTTTAAACCCATTGCAAATGGAACTTCAATCAAGTTCTCTTTTGACATGCTAAACCAAGTGTAGTTTTGAAACATGTCATCACCAAAATCCAAATACACCTTTAGCTGCAATCCGTATAAACTCAGAAAATAGAACCAACTTGCAAAAGCTTTATAATGTGTTTAAGTTTTACCGAATAAAGGTATTAGATCATAACTGACTTTGAAACGTTTAACTTGTAATAGATTAAGAGTTTCTTATGCTATATGAAGTCGTTGATCATAATTGATGCCGCACATTTGAAAGGGACTTACTTAGGAACAAATCTTGTTGCGGTTGGCATGGATGGAAACAATTAGATTATACCTATTGCCACTGGTGTCTCGCAAGGTGCGACTGGTGAGTCGTGGACATAGTTTTTGAGAAAGTTGAAAGATTGCATAGGTGAAGTATCAAATTTAGTAATAATATCAGACAGACATTATGCAATCACCCTTGCATGTAACATTATGTTTCCAAATGCGTTTGATGGTTATTGTTGTCGTCATTTGATGATGAATTGTGGTATGCAAAGTGATAAGTTTAAGAGGTTATACTGGAAGACATGCAAAGCGTACACGACTGAGGATTTTGAAAAACTAATGTCTGATATACATGGTGTACGACCTGATGCACACCAAAAACTAATTGATGCCGGAATTGAGAAATGGTCTAGGGCAAAGTGTCCTGCACATAGATACAACTATATGACATCAAACAACGTTGAATCAGTAAATGCGTTAACAAAAGATGTGCAGAAAATTCCAATAACCTCCCTTATGGAATGGTTTAGAGACCTTCTTCAAATTGGTATTATGAGCGTCGACAGAAATATAAAGGTAGTGATTAATCATATTTTTTATTCGTTTATTAAAAAGTATTATTAAACATTTTTACACTAACTATGTTGTACTACTTTAAATGTTAGATGCACCGGATGACTAACTCACACCATGGGCAACTGTCAAAATAAAGTACAGAACCTTAAAGAGCACAAATTGGAGTGTTAAGGGGATTCTAAGGAACAAAATTTACGAGGTTAGGAACAACCACAAAATACATATTGTTGATTTGGAAAAAGGTGAATGTATGTGTCGCAGATGGTAGTTATCGGGTTTACCATGTGGTCACGTTTGTGCAGTGAGAAGAATTGAGCGTTTAACTTCTGTTAACAATTTGGCAAAACCTTGGTTTTTAAATAAAACACTTAAGGGTACATACGGAGGATTATTTTTTTCATGTCAAAGATGTACACAATTGGCATATTCCAGATGACATCCAACTAGTATTGCCACCTGTTATGGATAAAAAACTATCTGGTAGACCAAAAAACAAAGATCGCATCTGATCACAAGGGGAGGGTCCGATAATTAATAAGTGTGGAAGGTGTGGTGTCAAATGACACAACCGAAATGGTTGTAATGTACCGTTACCTAAAATACAAGTAAGTATTATACTCTAAAACTTATTAATTTTTTTAGTAGCAACTAATGTATAATTACGTTGTAATAGAACACGGTTAGAAAGAAATTGAGATCTACACAACATGAATCATCTAGTCAAGGAAACAACTACAAGAAAGAGTCACAACATGAGACAAATCATGATGTCTATCAACCATGCGAGATGTATGAGCCACAACACGTGCCAAATTATATGGAAGATATGTATCACCCGCACCACGACTACACGGGTCAGTACTTTATGTATCAGCATAATCATGAGTCAACCAATCCACTCATGAATGGTTTGTCGCAGTGGCTAACTCCAAACCACTTCTTAAACTAGTTGGGTCGTTAGTTTGTATTTTGGTACTTTCAACAACTATCAGTTAAACTTTCATGTTGGATTTATGCATTTTACACTAATTTGATTGGTGATTTCAGTAAACCAATTTTCACTTACTTTACAAGGTCATACTACTATAACAATGCACATCGTAATAGATATAGTTACAAAAGATGTGCTTAGTAATTCAGAGTACGAAGATACTCACAAGTTCATACAACACTAACTTTATGGTAATTTTATGCCCAACATACATATAGTGACAACAAGCTGTGCTTAAAATATAGTTTGTGAATAACTACCATCTGATCACAAAAGATGAGCTTAATCAAAAGTTTTTGCTCAAACATAGATAAAGTTATAAGGGAACATGTGCTTAAACATAAACACTAACCTTGTTATTTATTCATAATTTTTGACACCAATGATTGAGGATCCAGCTCTTTTTTCTTCTTGTGGATCATCATCACCCGTCTGCACCTTTAACCCAGTCAAACTACCCCACCTTCGATTTTTGGCTCCACATCCAACTCTTTTCCCAACACCTTTCCTTAAACTAGTAATCTTTGAACTGTTTAGACAACTTCTCTTTCTAGTAATACTAACCTTACTTCTACACTTCTTCTTTAATGCTAACGACAATGTATAGGCTAAAGTATCAGGGACAACAGTGATATTCGTTAAATTATACATATATTTTATATCAAATTTCTCTCATTTATAACATAATAAATAGCGAAAATATGTATTTTAAGTGCATATATTGTTAAATTTGCAATTTGTTATTGTAGGTACGGAGTGAAAATATTTAAGCAAAAGTTCAAGATTTTAAGCACTTGTTAAAGATTATTGAAGTTTGAGAAAAGACCTAAAGGAAAATGAAACCATTACAAGCCTAGGCTCACTATGAACTCCAACGGGGTCCATGTCCAAGCAACGCAGGCCAACACACAGCCTAGATCATTATCTGTTTGTGAGTAGCTACCAAGTAATAGACGGACAGCTGTCAAGGGTTTTGTGGGGGAAAGGCATATAAATTCAAGATTATCATTCTATCAAAGGAGAGCCGACATCTTCCTCCCCTATAGAGGTCGGTGATACAACCACCAATCAAATATGTCATTATGCCTTAATAAATTAAGAAGTCTAGTTTTATTTTTAATGTTTTTAATTAGTAGAGTAAATTGCAAAAATCATCCCTGTGATTTGTACTTTTTGGCACTAATCATCCATAACCGATACTATTGGCAATAATCATCCCTGAGCGTTGAAATGTTCGGCAAAAATCATCCCTCACCACGAATTATAGAGGGTAACTAAGGGATGATTTTTGCCAAAATATGTTTAAACCAAGGGATGATTTTTGCAGTTTTACAAAAAAAACTAATATTCACAATTATTATTTTTTACTTTTTTTTAATTAAATAACAAATTATGAGGGAGCGTGAGATACTACTGGGCTTCACACTTCTTTTGCGTCAATGCGATAATATTATTATTTAATAGATTTATATAATCATTATATTAAAATTGTATTTATTTTTTATAATATTAATTATTATTAATTATTATACATCATTTTAGTTAGAAATTTAAAGAGATTTTATAAAAAATTTATTAGGAAGCTGAGATATCATCTTAGCCGCCACCCCATTGATGTTTGTGTTATACCTGACTATGGCTGTCCGCCTTTGACACAAACCATGAATTACAGGATTTAGTTTTCCCTTACACCACATTACGTTGTTCCGCATCAATCAGCAATCATGGATTTGTAGCAAAGCGAAAAACACACATCAAGAGTGGGGCCTAGATAATAGTCTCGTATTCCAATAATTATTTTTGTAGATAAATCCTTAATTTAGTAATAAATTGAATTATAATAAAATAATAATAATAATAATAAAAAAAGTAAATTACAATTAAATATAATAGAATTAAATAAATATAAATAACAATGAATAATAATAATAAATAATATCGCCGTTTGAGCTCAACTGAGTGAAAGGCCCAGATAGTATCTCCTCTCCCCTCAAATTTGTTGTAAATTCCATTAATATAATGGAAGAGATGATTTAATAAAAAAAATAAAAAATAATTTAGAATAGGTGAATAAATATTTTTTTTTGTAAAACTGCAAAAATCATCCCTTGGTTTAAACATATTTTGGCAAAAATCATCCCTGTGTATTTAAATGACATAATTACCCTCCATAATTCGTGGTGAGGGATGATTTTTGCCGAACATTTCATCACTCAGGGATGATTATTGCCAATAGTATCGGTTAGGGATGATTAGTGCCAAAAAGTACAAACCACATGGATGATTTTTGCAGTTTACTCTAATTAGTATTACATGTCATTTTATTTCTGTAACTTCCTTGCCGTTCATACTTTTTTTAGGTACTAGTTTTGTCTTTCTTATTTTAATGCTTTGGAAATTTAATGTCTAGTTTTGTTAAAGAGTTTATTAATTTATGCTTTTAATGAAATTGGTTTCATTTGTGTTTGTTTTTCTCCTTACTGGTCGAACTATTTTTCCATATGTCAGATTCATTAAAACTAGTTTTTAATCCATTAAATTAGTTGGTAATTAGTGTAGGTAGTTAATGGTAATTATTGTTTGAGTATTTGGGTTATCATTAAAGTTAAAGGAGATGTGTATTGGAGCTTATGAGCACCGAGTGAAAAGTTAATGGAGATTAAGAGAAGATTGGTGTTTTTTAATGATGAAGTTTGAAGAGATGAATTTTAGAGTTTATGGAGCGGGTTTCATCTTGACATCTTTACTTTCATTTGGTTATCTTTAATCTTTTATCTCTTTATCTTTATTATTTTAATTGTTATTGCCATGTTCAGGTTTGTTATTATTATTATTGCTTTACTTGTTGCTTCTAGCGTAGTTATGGTTATTAGCGAGTAGTTTTGCGTATGTTTGTTTAGAAATTGGTGGTTAGGATGTTGTGATTGATTTGGGGAAGTTGTTGTTGGTGATATTAGTTGTTAGTTTAGGTTAGAATGTTGACTAGAGGTTAGGTTAGATGTTTTTGGAATCGGCTAGCATTTGTGAATTTGGGTGGGGCTTGACCAAAATTTCGTAGACGGTCCGCCTAGACAGTTTTGGCGCCTTACTTTTGAAAGGGAACCCTAACTCAAGGTAAGGTGAGTAAGACTCGCATCAAATCCGAAATACTATCCCTTACTATAAAACGGCTAATCTAGCATAGTAGCCGATAACAGGAGACATCCAACCTTCGGTTTACTTAGATTGTTTTTATTCAATTTAACGGGCAAAAGCCGTTGGAAAGAATAGAAATTCTCTAGTAGTCAATATCTTACCCTAGATTATCAACTAATCGGTTTAATGTGCGCGTATAATGGTTAAAATTGATATACGACAGTATAAAGAGATTAACCCTTGTACGAGTTTTTGATCATCAAAATAACTTCTTTATTAATCATAATATTTTAACCATCGTTTCTAGACAAACATATTCCCTTAGTAATCTTTTAGATCCTTGCCTTTTATTGTTTTCGTAGTTTGCGTTTAGATATTGTTTGCCTTAGATTTATTAGTAGATTTGCATTTCTCGCTTTTATTTCTTTATTAGACTTAAAACCAAAAACCGATTTTGATAACTAAGCATCAAACAAAACTCAACCAACGTATTTCAAATTCACCACTCCTTCGAAACGATACTCGGGAGATCTATACTTACCAAAATACTTTTATGTTAAGGTTTGTGTTTATCATACCGTTTTTTATAAATAATTTTGGTGACGTAAAACGACTTTATCAAACAGCATCCAATACATCGTTTGAAAAACATTCTTTATCCATGTTTGGAAGTGAATGACCATTGTAACCAACACTTTCATGGACCAAATCACAGCATTTACTAGAACCTACAACATCTATGTAACCATCTACACTCAAGCCTTCATATTTCCAGTCATCATGCAATTCAACCTCATCAGCTACACTGTCACAATGCAAAAAATCCGCAAACAGATTCTTACATGGGAATTCAATACATTTTCTTCTTGGCTTTAGAGGGGGTGTCCTTAGGTAAGGTGTACCAGCTTGTTGTTCTGCCCATTCAACAAGCTCCTGAGGTGACATAGAACAAGCTTCTAGCTTCCTTTTTTCATGAGTTTTTAGTTTAGACTTGACCCTTTCATCAAACTCATCGATACTCAAATTTTTATAATAATATTCTGCTAAGTTTCTAGGAATATGAGCAATATACACAATTAATTAAGCCATACTTTTCAGTCATATCATACATTTTGTTCATATCACCATCACCTTCAACAATTGTTAAACCTTCGTGAGGTAACATCATATTCAGTTAGTAAGTTTAGTTTTGTTTAATTTAGTCATTATACTAATTTGTTAAACTTTTTCAAGCCACAAAAGTGTTTTTGGGTAAACTCAGCCTGAATATGATACATTAATAGGTGAAGATATTGAAGAGACGAGTGCTTAAAATGATTACAAAATGGAAGAGAGTACTGAGAAATATCTTGAAGTGAACAGATCAGGTGTCACCAACAACGTTACTTTATCTAAGTCAATGACGTGCTGACACATTAAGAAGGATAATGCGAAAGTTCATGACAGTCGATGAAAGATATTCTTTGGGAGGAAGACATCCCATATCTGTGTGTTTAACTTCAACTGAATTCGGGTCCTATCTGTAAAGTCACAATTAATAATGAGGGAAGTACTAAAATAAGATAATTTTGATAAACATCCTAGATAATCAGAGGAAGCCTGTCATACCTCGAGGGATAGAAGAGTGCAACACCTTCTTTCACACTAAAATTTAAATATCACACAGATATTTTAGCTATGTTAGGTCATCAAGCATAAGCAAACAAATTGGAAGAAGTCAGCAAGACTTAGTTACCATGGATCGAGTTCTTCCAGAAATTGAATTTGTGCTTGACTTTGTGATGTAGTCTGAACTGGCGCTCTCTGTTGAAAGAAACCAAAATACTAGAGATTATGAGAAAAACATCCAAAGTAGTGAAGTTACATTAGTAAGCTTTTATTTGGCGTGTAATGTATATATGAAGTAATAGTAACATCATCCATGAGATGGTGTTTATATCTTATTTTTTTCAAAAAAATATGAAAGTCTTTACATGTAGCTGTTTAAAGATATAATAAAGATATATGAAGTAATAGTAACGTCACGTTTCAATTACGTGCGCCAACATACTTACACCTTCCCGACTCACACAACCGTACACAATCAACCATTACATACAACCCGTGTGCATCACACGGGTCTGCATGCCTCGTAAAATTAAAAATGGAAAGAAAAAATTAGGTCTAATAAATAGGGGTGATGTTGTGGTATTCTTGTTGTACTCTCCCCGTCCCATAATTATAGTCCATGTTTTCTTTTTTGTTTTTCCCAAATTAATCGTTCACGTCCAAAAATAGATAAGAAATTTATATTAAGTTTACCATATCACCCTCAATTGATGTTATTATTACAAACTTTAAAGAAGTTAGAAAGTAATTGGTTAAAGGTAAAAATGTCATTGTGCAAAAAGTAAGAGAGAGAAAGCTGTAAATATGATGTTTTTCTTAAACTGCGTGTTTTTTGTCGGTGGACTATAATTATAAGGAGGTAAGATCCCTCTAGAACACCTACTAATCAAGGAACAAAAGAGCCCATCTTAGCCCTTGATTTTATTTTCATCCAAGGGCTATTATTAACCCTTCCAACCATATATAAACCTAAAAATCATCATTTATCCTTCATTTTATTTTTTTCTTTCTCTCTCCTAAAAACACATACATCGGGAACACTTAACTCTCTCTGCCGGAAACAAAAAAAACCTCGCCTGACCGCCCTACATCCACCGGAAACCTACCTTCTACTATAAATTAACCGGAAACCTACCTTCTCCGTCGTACATCCGCCGCTAACCTACCTTCTACGACTATAAATCAGCCGGAAACACAACAACCTCCCCAGGAAAACCACAAACTCGCCGGAAAAACGTAAATCATTATACAAATCGTCGAATTACACAAAAAAAAAATGCTTGAACACTAGTTAAATGATGTTATGGATGTCGTTAAACAAACAAATCTGAACAAAGAGGTTTTTGAAGACGATAATGAGCTTGATTCAGATACAGAAGATGTTTTAGCAGAAGTTGAAGATCCATAGAAGAAGTTAAAGGTAAAATAACATATGCTTCTGCTCTCAAAATCACATGTGATTCTCCTCTCAAAATCACATGTGATTATGCTCTAGAAATCACATGTGATTATGCTCTGAAATTTTTTTTCTTTTGTAATGGATCAACAAACATGGAGCTTATTGCGCTCTAATTGGGGTTATAAATGACTTCTTCCCTAATTCTTCATAAGATAAAACTACCATGATTCTCAATCGTCCCAAAACTGTATTTACAAAGATAAGGACTTAGCAACCGTGTACTTAAATAATTAACTTGGGTTAAAACAATAATGTACTAAAAGCGAGTACATACAAGGTAGGTTAAGGCTATTTGGGTGTAACAATTGGTTCAAGGTTTAACAATGCTCTTCATTAATGATCTGCAGAAAGTTATGAGAACCGTGAAAAAAGGTAGGCTCGGAAGGGTATACTAGGGGTATCCTGCACTAAAAATGAGTGCATGGAAAGGGTGTGGGATAACCATCATAACAAATACAGGTTTATAACATGGGTTAATCCTAGTGCCTCTTATCATTTAGCTCCTTTTATTATTTAGCAAATCCTAATTCTCACTATGCGATCTCAGTTTGCATCACAAAAACAAGTTCTAGAATTTAATACACTACCAGTACACTCATATAATTTTAATCCGATACGAATGTTCCAGAAGAGGGCAATAGATACATACACATCTGTAACGACAAGCTAAACTCAGGCAAGCTAAAGGCAAATTATCTTGGGTATCAAAAATCAATACGCAAATTCCTATAGATCTAAAGGCGAACCTCACATTTTTAGGTGAAATTTGAGGGTTTTTGTACTTGTCATATAAATTCCTATCCATTAGACGCGATTTTTTCGTCGGAATGTGTTATGATTTTTTTTAAATTTGGGTTAAAATTACCTTTTACGCTATGTTTCAATATATTACCTATCATTTTAAGGAACAAGCAAATGACAATTGAAGGAATAATTTCTAAGGCTTACTTCCCCCATACAATTAAGTTGAAAATTATCCCCAATGTTCTTAAAAATGTACCCGTAAAATGAATAAAGGGAAAAGAAAACAAGTGAAAGAAACTAGTATTCCCCTGGTTTGCTCAATAATGGAGAAGAAACATGCAATAACTAGTTAAATCGTCCTCCAAGAATCATCCAATGAAACTTACTAAGAACTTCCAAGCTTCTTCTCATCAAATATAACCTGTAAATCAAAGACAAAGAAAACTACACCAAGCATACAATCGGCGGGATATATATATATATATATATATATATATATAAAGGTGATTTTCCATTCAACACTGTAGAGGGTAGCCTGTTAATCAAGTATGTGGCAGTTAGGATGCATTCAGACAAAAAAATACAAAGGTTTTTCCCCATGTAATATAAGACTTCTGGCTACATTTAGCAGATGTCTATGTTTCCTCTCGGCAACCCTATTTTGCTGAGGTGTATAAGCACAACTAGTTTGATGAATTATACCATTTTTGTTCAAAAATCAGACATTTGATTATTAACTAATTTTGTTCCATTGTCAGATCTTATAACTTTAACAACTTTTAAAAACTAGGTAGTAATAAGTTTTATAAAACTAACAAAGTGATCAAACACTTCATCTTTGGTTTTTAGTAAATAAACCCAGACTACCCTAGAATAATCATCAACCACTGTTAAAAAATATCTAAATTCATCCCTAGTTGTAAATTTATAGGGTCCCCAAAGATCAAGGTGTATAAGCTCCCCTAATGAAACATGTCTATGTTTACTTAAGGGAAATGGTTCTCTTACTTGTTTAGCATGATGACAAACCTCACACGGCATGGCATGAGTTGGCTTACTAAGACCCAGTCTATCTTTTAAAATAGACCAGACTTGGTAAGAAGGATGACCAAGTCTGTTATACCAAATACCTTTAGAAACATTAAAACACTAATTATTACTATTAAACTCAGGTAGCTTACATTCAGTATTAAACACATAAAGGCCTCCAAACTCACTACCAGTCCCTAGAACATTCTCCTTTTTCAAATCCTGAATTACACAGTCATATTCATCAAATCCAAATCCAAATCCAACAGTAGTTGAAACCCTTATCCCTAAATTGGCGATTTGGCGATACAACTCTGTTGATCCCAACTTAAGATCTATTCTTTAGCTTGTAGAGATTAAGTTACTTTGGATAAATCCAAGATAACTATGGTAGAAACTTTGTAAATAATAAAGAGTATGCGGAATCTAATCTTTAATACTTAGAAGAATATAAATGAAACAGTGAATTGTATAAACAATGATATTACCAAAAAGCTCCAATATTATTAAGATCAATAATACAAGTACTCTGTGTAGTACTAGGGTTTACAACCTTGAAGCTATAAAACAAAAATGTATATCTATTGTAATACTCTAAAAGGATGACCTAGGATCTCCTTTTATAAACCAAGGAGTCCTTTACAAGATAACTACAAATCTTCTAAAATATTAATCTTATACGAATCTTCTAACTATATAAGATATACACTGAATATCTTCTATACATATCTCTTCGCACATCTTATCACTTGATCAGTAGTAATCTTCACTTCAGCAGTAGTAATCTTCACTTCAGCAGTCTTAAGTTAATACTAGCAGTACTAACTTTGCTCTAGCAGTACTAAGTTTACTCTGGCAGTACTAACTAATTAGTACTAGCAGTTTCCAACACTTAGCATATTTCTATGTATCTTGAGCAGTATTAATTATGCTTGGCAGTACAAACTCATGTCTTGGCAGTATTAAGTATGAAGACTTTAATTCCCAACAATCCTCCCCTAAACTTGTGATTTACCTCCAAATCATCAAGTTTCTTGAATTAAATCTTCTACTCTGAGAGGATGCTTCCAAACACTTCATCTTCTTGGTCTATCAACCTGCATAACTATCTTCCTGATAAGTTCTCTGGCTATCTCACTATCTTCATCCACTAAGAGTTTTGCAACTAGCATCAATGTAAGAGTTCCTCTAGACAATAGATACTCTCTTTCCACAAGCATGTAGATATCCACTCTAGCCTTTGTAAATACATGATGCACTCCACATGTATCATATAATCTCCAAGTCAACTCATGCATTCCTGACTAAAATTTCTATAGTTTATCATCTGCAACTAGTTCAAATAACCTCTTCAACTCTACCCATAGCTCTCTTTCCTTGTCATATGTTGGTTCTGTGGAGTTGAACTTCTCTTGAACCAGACTCCATAGCTTGACTAAATCATCTCTGTCAAAAACTTTCAGCATATCATTAAAGAATTGGTATACCTTAGTGTGATTTCCAACTCTAATAATCTTCTAGTACTTCCTTGTGCCTTTAGTGTAAATCTCCCAATTAATAATTAGATATTTGATTTGTAAGGCTTCAACATTTACTCCTTGCTTTGGAAAAATGATCATCATCTGTTGTAGTTCTTCTTGTTACAGTTCTTGTTGTTCTGCTGCTGATCTTGAGACTTCACCAGTCTTTTGCCTCTTTGAACTTTCTTCTTGAAGATTTAGACCTGCTCTTTTTGTTCTTTCTTTTCCCATAACTGAGTCCATGGGCACAAATGAGGTAACCTGTTTGTAAGCTTTATCAAACATCTCATTGACTTCATAAAAGCTTTTTTCCTTGAAGTGTTCCATCTTGTATCCTGCCATATTCTTCATATGTGTGCCCATGGTCTTTCTTTACTAAGACATGGTTTGAGGTTTATTTCTGACTGCCTCATATTGTTGTGCAGCTTGTAGCTTATTTCTCTTGTCAATGAGCTCTGCAAGTAATCTTGCCCATTCTGCAATGGATAGACTTTCCCTTTCTTCCTCTAACATTCTCTGAGCCAGATCCTCATCTGCTTAGATCTGAGCTTGAACATCATCCCAATAAATATCAGCAACTGATGGATTAGCTTCATCTTCAGTAGTTTCTCTTGCAAGTAGTTCTTCTTGTTCTGCATTAAACTTTGCTTCTTGTTCTGCATTAAATCTTGCTTGTTCTTCTTCATGCAACTTCTGAGCTAATTCTTCATCAAGGCTCATCTGAATTTAAACTCTATTTTTGATCTTCTTTGGTTGCTCAGACTCTTGCATAATGGCTTTACCCTTATCCTTTGTTGCACTCCTTCTGATATAGACCAATGTTTAGAAGCAGAAACATCAGCAGTTCTTGTAGGACTGGCAGTATTAATTGTAGGACTGGCAGTACTAACTGTAGGACTAGCAGTACTAACCCCTACACCAGCAGTAGAAACTGGTACACTAGCAGCATTAATATCTGCACCAGCAGTAGAAACATCTCCAGCATCCATATCAATCTTCCTCTCTTGTTTGGATGCATCCTCTACACCTAAATCTTATTCATCATCAGAGAGAACCAGTCTTTGTCTTCTTCTAGTTGTTCTGGACTAAGCCTTGTCTTCTAACTTCATGACTTTGTTGATTAACTTGGTCAGTGCAGCACCATAAACAAGCTTTTTCTGCTTCAAATCAGATTCCAAGCTAGTAACCTTTTCAGACAATTTTTTACAAAGTTTCATCAATTTGTTTTGTTGCATACTGCCCTCATCACTTCCAAGTGTGTTAACTCTTGGGAGAGGTAAATCACTGGGCATTGTAAATACCCTTTCAGATCAAGTCTGAACAGGAGTATCCCCTATGGTAACGTGGCACCCGGGACCACCTTCTGAGCTATCTCTTAGAGAACTAGGCCCAACTGGTGTTATCATGGATTAGGTCTTATTAATGGTACCACTATCCTGTCCTGCCTCTATGCTAGAGACAGTAGTGGCAGCCCTTTCCATTCTATCATCCTCACCAAAAGAGACAGCCTCATCTGCTACATGGGTGTGAGTAGGAGATCCAGGCTGAGGAACCTCATATTTCTGTCTGGTTTGTCTCTTATAGGTTTGTGAAACTTGTGGTTGTGAGTTTCATGGAGCACTGGTGGGTGTGTGATGGGACTCAACTGGGTTTGTTGATCCTTTACCCTGAATTGTGTGGCCTTGGACAATCATTGTTGGAAACAATGGTATGTCAACCCCAGTAAAACCCTTAGTTTCCCTCTTCATATTGCTAAAAAGTTTTTTAGTGTGGGTAGGAGCAATATAAAGTCTGTTATGAGGGTTAAGTAGTCTTTTGTTCTTGTTTAAAAACAGTTGAATAAATCTTGGATACATTAAAAATTTGTGTTTACTATCCAAGTTTTTAACCATACCATCAAAAATCAGTTTAGAAAAGTTAAATGTCCTATTTGTGGCCAAGCAAATAATAGCAGTTGCTATATTGCTACTAAATTGTTCCCAAAAGTTTTTCTTAGGACTTAAACAGTGAAGGATGGTATGGATAAAAAATCTCCACTGAAGGGAAAAGTGTCCTTTTTAAAAGGTCAATTTATCAGAAGTTGACACATATCCCATCAATGAAAGGTTTTCAAAAATTTCAGTATTTGGCAAAGAACTAATACCACCATCATCTGCTAATTTGAGATGTCTCCTAACAGATGACTCAGTAATAGTCTTAACTTTGCCATCGACTGTGGCAGTTAACTCTTGTTCTCCATTATCAAGTGTTCTGGCAGTAGCAGTATGCCAAAACTGTTTAATATGAGAAACATAGATAGTGGGATTCTCTGTAAGAGCGTACCTTATGTGACTAACATTGAGAAAATCCACTATTTGATGGAAACCTTCACTTCCCTCTGGTTTCTTCAAGTAGGCGACCATGTTATGCGTATCATAAAATTCCAAATTCACCATATAAAGAGCAAAGTTTGATTAGAGTTCTGGGTTATGTTCGATTATGAGAGTATGTGAGTTTGACAAAAGCAATTGAGATTATATAGTTATCACTTAAGATTTTGATTGGACCGACTGAATAAATTGTTTCTTTATCTTGAAGAAATCTTATAAATTAAAGAAAGATAAAGAATTATCCAATTTAGGAAATATATAAGCAAAGTAAGTGACAAAAATATCTCAACGTCTCTTTCTAATTAATGAAAAATAGTTATACCCCAAACAGTACTAACGGTAACCCATCAGTACTAATTTTAGCCTAACAATACTAATATTAAGCCTAGCGGTACTAACTTTATACAAACTTTTGCCCAGCAGTATTAACCCAAAATTTTGTTTCAAAACAATACTGCACTCATACAATTTGAAGGGATTAAGTGTAAAGGAAGACACTTAATCTTTTCGGTTGCATTTAACCTCTAGTTCTGTGAGAACCAATGATTGCAGTATAAATACTGCTTGTGATCAGATAGACTCATTAAAAGAGCCTTCTTGACAGGGTTTCCAGCTCAGTGGCAGGTGTTGCCTCTAACACAGATGTATTAGATTCATGTTTGCTCGTCGTTCTCTAAACTAGATGTCCGTAGACTAACATAGTATTGATTTTAAGAAAAAGAGTTAAATGACTTCCCAACTCAAGTGTAAACTTAGCATTAACCCTTGTCAAGTGATCCCTAAATCCTCTCCATCATTAATCAGTTTCTCCATCATTAAGCAACAGCTTTTCATCAAACAAACCACCACATTTGCTTTCCATCATCAATCTCACACATCACCAAATCCAACCATGCTGTTTTTCTTATCCTGCAGTTGTTAGTCTAAAACCAAGAAAACACAAGCCAAGGCATTTTCTTCTTAACAGTATTAATTATGACTAAAAGTTTTAACTTAATAGTCTTAATTTGCACTAGCAGTATTACCATAACAGTCTTAAGTATAACTGACAGAACTAGTTATACTTAGCAATGCTAATTGATACAACTAACAATACTAATCATTTACAAAAGATTACAAAAATACAAAGAGATTAAAACTTTAAGGATTTAGCATTCCAATACTTGCAACCAAGTACTAAAACCTTCCAACATCAAAGGCTTTTGTAAGTAGATCTGCATAATTGTTATCTGTATGTATTTTAACCATTTGAATTAACTTTTTATCATTGCAGTCTCTTATAAAATGATGTCTAATCTCTATATGTTTTGTTTTAGAATGATAAAAAGGATTCTTAATAATACATATAGTACTGCTATTGTTAATATAAATCATAGTATGCATAAAAT
>BQNB010036717.1:15229-49931 GCA_026074375.1 Tanacetum coccineum | reverse complement strand
CACATTTTTGCCATTTTTGATCCGTTTTGGGTTTATTTGGGTTATTTTAAGCATAAATAGATATGTGTATTCTACACTTATCAATATCCTTCAGATTTGCCCAAGAGTATAGGGTCGTGACTTTGATGCTCTACATTCTGAAAAAGACACTTTATCTTTCTTAAGAGATCTCGGTCATACTGGTGTTATCAATTTACTCAATGATGTTGTTATCGATCAGATGCATCAACCTTGGAGAACTTTTGCTGCTATTATCAACAGAAGCCTATTTGGAAAGACTAGTGGTTTTGACAAACTTCGTCTTTCCCGAGCACAAATCCTTTGGGGCATGTACCATCAGAAGTATGTAGACTATGTGGAACTACTCTAGGAAGACTTTACTTATCAGATTGACAACAAAGTCTACTAAAAGCAGGAAAAGATGTCACAAAAGTTATCATTCACCACTTTCTTATTCAAGACAAAACACTTTCATGGAGAAACAAGATTGGGATGCACATCTCAAAGGATGACTACTTGATTAACACCTTAAGATTTGTTTCAAGAAAAGAAGCATCTCAGATCTATGGAGCTGTTCTGCCTGAATGTTTGACCAGTCCTGAGATGAAGGAATCCAAGGCTTACAAGACTTATCTTGGCCATGCTACAGGTGTTGTACTTCCCAAGATTGCTAGAAAATTCAAGAAAGCATCTCCATATAAGAAAGATAATATTCCTATCTAAGCAGATGAAGAACATGTCCAGAAAGGCAAAGGAGTTAAGAGATCTGCCAAGAAATCTTCAACTACTCCAGCTACAGGTATTGTCTTCAGAGAGACTCTAGTGGAGACTAAGTCTATAAGAAAGGAAAAGCTGGATGTTTCACGTGGAAAAGGTATTGATCTGTTATCTGAAGTAGCTTTGGCTGAAAAAGCTCAGTTAAAAGAAGTAAGGAAAAAGTGCTTAAGGGACTTTCACAAGACACATCCTAGTGGTTTAGGTACAGTTGCTGAAAAACCTCCAAGTGTTGAAAAGATCACTCCTACCGTTATAGGTGAAGGAACTAGTGATAAACCAGGGGTTCCCGATGTGATAGAAGATGACTCTACTGAGAGTGAATTTGAGTCTTGGGGTAATGATGAAGACGACAGCAACAATAAGCAAGAGTCAAGTAATGAAGGCAGTGCACAAGAGAATGAAAGTGAAGAACAAGAATCTGATTCAGAGCAAGATGTAGAATCTGATGATGATAATCAAGAAGAGGAGGAAGTTGATCAAGAAAATGAATTCGAAGATGATGAGATTGAAAGTGATGAAGATAAGGGAATGGATGATACTACCGACCAATTTGATGATGATGTAGACGCATGATTGGAAGAGCCCACTCAGACTGGTAAAGAGGTTGTTCAAGGTGAAGGTGCTGATGTTGAAATGAATGAAGCTCAACAAGGGAATGAAAATTTAGAGACTACTCAAGAACAAGTTGTTGACGATGCTCATGTGACAATTACTACTACGAGGAAGACTAAAGTTCATGTTACTAGTTCTTCTCGGTCATCCGACTTGGCATCTAAATTCCTAAATTTTTTAGACATTCCTCATACTAATGCAGAAATAGTTTCTCCTCTTGATGTTCATGTCCACCATGAAGTCCCAAGAACTTAGGCACCCACTCTTCTTACAGTACCGGTTTTTGTTATCACTGAATCATCACCTGTATTCACAAACATTCCTCAATCATCACAAACCTTCACTCCTCCACCAATACTAACAACACCCACTCCACCTCCGACAATTGAAACTATAAATCCTCTATCAACACTTCCTGACTTTGCATCAGTCTTTCGATTCAATGATAGAATAACAACATTAGAAAAAAAGTTGCTGAAATCAAAAGGACCCTCTACATACTCAAGTGAAATCTTTAGTTGATGAACATCTAGACACAAGGTTGGGAGAAACCAGAGAAGAACTCATAAACTTCCTTTCAGAGTCTCTCACGACAAGAATCAAAGAGCAAGTAAAAAAATTAGCAGCCTCAGATTCTACCCAAGGAAGTGTCTAACTTCGCTCTACATGTGATCGAAAAGTTGATTAAAGAATCACGTGATGAAGTTACTATAGCAAAGGTGTCTTCTCAACCACAATCTACTTATGAGGCTGCTTCTACACTTACTGAATTTGAGTTAAAGAAGATTCTTCTCGACAAGATGGATAAAAGTAAGTCATGTCTGACGGCTCCTGAACACCGAGATTGCTATGATGGTTTGAAAAAATCTTACGCTCTCGACAAATATTTCTTCTATTCTTATGATGTATATTCATTGAAGCGTGGCCGAAAAGACAAGGATAAAGATGAAGACCCTTCCGTTGGATCAGACCGAGGGTTAAAGAAAAGAAAGCTAAGCAAAGATGCAGAACCAACCACTGGTCCGAAAAAGAAAGATTCAACGTCTGGCTCTTCCAAAGGCACCACGTCTTAACCAAAATCTTCTGGAAAGTTTGTTCAATCAGAGGAACCAGTGTTCGAGGTTGCAGACTCAAACATGCCACAAGATCAAGAAGGGAATCTGGGTGATAATGAAGATGAGCCAAGGAATGAGACTGCATCTAAACGTGACTGGTTTAAGAAACCTACACCACCTCAAGAACCCACTGACCCTGACTGGAATATTGGTAAGACTACTCAGGAAGGACCAACTCAAAATTAGTTGATGACTCTAGCGGATTCTACTTCTACTGATAAATCTTTGAAGGACTTTGATGAATTGATGAGCACTCCAATAGACTTCTTTGGATACATCTTGAATGGGCTGAAAATTGAGAATTTAACTCAAAAAATCCTGCTTGGACCAACATTCAGACTACTCAAAGGCGCATGCTCTAATTATGCTGAATTAGAATATGACTTTGAAGAATGCTATAAGGCTCTTTCAGAAAAGCTTGATTAGGAAAATCCTGAAGGCGATGACTATCTATTTGATCTTTCCAAACCCCTTCCTTTAATCACACGTGGAAATCGTTAAAGAGTACCGTTCGAATTCTTCATCAACAATGATCTCAAGTATCTACAAGGGGGAGTTTCGACTATGACATACACGACGTCTACTACCAAGTCAAAGGCCGCTAAGTATGATCTACCAGGCATTGAAGACATGGTTCCAAACATATAGAGTCCTGCTAAAGTCGCTTATGATAGATATGCGTTATGGGGTATCTCACATTGGAGACAACAACGTAAGTCCTTCTATGCATATGCAAGAGGCATGCAATCAAGAGGAGATGTATATTCTACAAAGCGTATTCTGGCAGTCACTCATGTCAAGGTAATGAGGAAACATGGATACGGGTACTTGGAAGAGATTGTAGTGAGAAGAGCTGATAACGCATTATACAGATTCAAGGAAGGTGACTTTCCACGACTTCGGATCAATGATATCGAGGATATGTTACTTCTTGTGGTTCAGAATCGGCTCACAAATCTTTCAGGGGATGATGTTGCTGACTTCGCAATAGCCCTAAGGATGTTCACCAGAAGTCTGGTTATTCAGAAGCGAGTCGAGGATCTTCAACTTGGAGTGGAAAGTTATCAAAAGAAGATCAACGTCACTAAGCTGCATACTAAAGACAGATCTCAAATATAAAGGCACCCGTACATCCATACACGGACCCTCGTGGAATTTATTTTATGTCGACGACCACAGTGGACCAGGTTGATGCGCTCCGACGAACTGACAAGTTTAGTGATGGCATGATAACAGGTTCTTTCTCGCTCGGAAAGGACATAAACAAAATAACGTACATGGAGTACTTACGAGAAGAATATGAGAGCATTTAGAGAAAAGAAAGAGCTCATTTCATGATCAAGGACATCAATAAGCTGCTAAAGGAAAGGAGGATGGTGAGGAGTTTGGAGAAATTCGTTGGTGATAGACTCTATGGAACTGACCTCAGAATGCTGCAAAGTACAATATGACTTAGTCATATTGTCTTCATATCTCAAAGGTCATTTCGTATATCATAAACTTGTGAATTTGTATGTATGTAGTGTAGACTTATGGTGAAAATAAGGTGTGCTTGAGTATAAAATTTTCAAGAATTTCTTAGTAAATTCAAAAAATTTCAAATTATTATACTCAGCACAGTCTTATATACCCTCAAAACTTGAGGGGGAGCATTAAAATGTTCCTAATAGTGATTATGTAACATTTTGTCCCCGAACATTTAATCAATTGATATCCAAAATATCAAGGGATTAACATTTTGGATAAGGGGAGAAAATGTGATTAAACTGAATCTTAATTGTATTGTCATGTGATCGTATAAAATGGACTCAATGCACTCTAACACTTAGCATGTACTACGATTACGGTGCACATGTTAAGGGGGAGCTTTTAGTGATGATGAAAAACTCTCAAAGTGTAAATCTTTTGATATTTATATCAAACACTTTGATTGAATTTTTTCAATGATTTTGGTTTTGATTGTGATGGAATACCCCAAAGACCGACCATGTACTTAAATTTATGGAGTTATAAGGTGGTTAGGCATAGGTATTCAAATCCCATGATCCAACCAGAACCAGAGGGATCTACCCAGGGATATCCACTAGTTAGTGTAGAAGTCCTTAGGTATGATACAAAAGGAGAAAAAGTAAGAATCGGGAATAATGCCGACTGAGATGGAGCTAACACTGGAACAAACCCAACAAGGTGTTGTATTGAAGTCTCGTAAGAATTAAAGGGGTTGAAGATTGAACAAGAAAAGGAAGGATAAAGGCGTGAAAAGAAAGAAGCCTCCATACACTTTAGGCAGGAAACCCAGGTCAATACATAATCTGTCGGAAACACTAAGGTGTTGTGTGACATTGAAGACACTCATGGACCCAGTGACGCTATGCACAACCCTCCCTAGCCAATCAAGGTCTCTCAAAAGAATTTGGTTTCATTTCTCACGGAGATTACACACATTTCTATCGACTTTCTCACTCCGAGTTAGTTGATATTGAAAAGGTGGCAGTCTGCTCCAACCTCCGATCACTAAAAACAAAGTGCACTATTGAGTCTAGAGCCAAAAGAGATAATCTATGCGCATCTCTAGAATCTACAATATGTATGCACATTATCTGTGATCTTATATCCTCTATCTGTGTAAATTGCCTGTCTTTCACAGTCAATGCTCGGACAACTATACTCGACATCACATACAATCCCCCGTGAGTGAATACAATATGACACAGATCCGACCCCTATCGACACCGCCTCCTTATCACCAGCGCGCTCGATTGTCGCGCTCACCAGAACCAAGCAACGCTCCGTGATATTTCCACCACCCCCCCTCACTCCCCTCCCAATGATAAAGATTGAAATCCTGCTGGAGCTAACATTAAACATGCTCATGGTAGGTGCAACCTGTACGATTCTATATGAATCAAAACATTGTGGACAACTTATAGAAAGATAACGTGGTGCGATTCTATAAGAATAAACTTGTTCCAGGTTAAGGAATTGACGATTGCTGAATGAATTTTTGAAATGATTAAACACATCTCGATGTGTCACAAGAATCCATTTAGCAAGTGAAACGTCGATTGATTTTAAATCAATTTTTATTTCAATCGGTGGTTAAGTAGTAGTAAAACATGCTGGTTCACTCATATTGGTTTGTTTGTCTGCTTTGAGCGTTCCGATAATGAGAACTGCTGAGCACGGAGAATCTAATGCATTTGTGTTAAGAAAGAATTAACACTACAGCTGGAAATCCTTGTCATAGAAGATTTTCTTAAATTGAATCTATTTGATAACAGGTCTGATCCTCGCGGGATTTAAAACGGTTACTTACAACAAACCACTGGGCAATGACAAAGCATATTCTTCCCCCGCTTTATTGCTAACTGTTTTATTTTAGGAACATTTAAAGATGGTGATGGAGGTTACATGATTTTCTTGGTGACTCACCAAGATTCATAGCCACTAATGTCATCCCAATACAAATATAAAGACATCATGAAAGCTTAAGTACATGTTTGACTTCTGCTACTCTGATACCATACGTCCTTCTTGAAGCGAAAAAGTGTTATTAAAGTTTAAGAAATTCAAGACAGATGCCATTATTAAAAGCTTTTCAAGATTATTCAAATCAAGAAAGTTAATGAGCATGTCGGTCCAGAAGTCACAGTTCACGAGATGTCAAAGTTTACAGATGGCGAAATGAGTTTATGCTTGGTTGATGATTTTAGAAGCTTAAAGATCACATTCAGTCAGACAAAGAACTAGCTCAAATCCAAAGTCAATGATCACTACATCAAATCACAAGTTAATGATTGAAGTTAAAGACTACGAGCTTATGCCGATGTAAAATAGATTAGTATGCTAGTTCTAAATTTTGTAACTTGGAGTGACCTCCGTAGGGAGAGAGGATGTTAGAAATACAAAAAAGTGTTCGGTCTACTAAACAATATAGTTAGTCGTAGCTCGTAGTAAGTTATAAGTTTAAGTTAGAAAGCTAACCGGGCTCAAGGCCTATGGATAAGCCCACTAAAGGACCTAGCCGGCCATTGTAAGGGATATATAAACCCTCTCCACACATGGAGAGGGTGTTGGTTGTTCATTTGTCACATTTTCACTAAGCTAATATTATCATTTCTCTTTCTCTCTCTAAGTGTTCATCCAACCATCTCTTTCTCTCTCTAAAACTCTAAGTGAATCAATCCATACTTGTGTTAAGATATTCTACAAAAAGGAAAATGTTCATTTTTGTACATTTATCCTAAACAATAGGAAGTTCATCTCTTCTCGGTCTTGAGCAAAGTCATATAAACATTCAAAGTTTTGAATGCTCAAGAGAAGGACTAAGGAAAATGATGGTTAATAAGATATATCTTACATATTTTCCCGTTGAGCACAATTTTTCAAGATATTTTCAAAAAGAAAATTTCAAATTCTTTCAAAATTGTGGGCTCAACAAACTCTCACTCTAAGTTTTTACTCTATTCTATAATTAAGGGGGGGTATAATAATATGATTCATTCTACTTGCACTCCTATTCTCCCAAGACTTAGTTAGGCTCATGTGAATTCCGGCATTAACTTGTTTTTAATTTACTAATTGTCAAAAATTATAAACACATATGCAATTTTTAAGGGGGGGAATAGTGATTAAAATGTGATCAATACGGATTAATAACGGATACGATCTTTAGTCTATAAGTGCGCTCCCAAACCTCGCATGTGCAAAACTTTTTCATAATATGGTGCATATATGTATGGGGAGCTTTTTGGTAACTCTGGCAACAATCAATGTGTCTCAAATGATTTCTCAGACATGTTGATTGATTCTTTTATCAAATGGTTTTATGGATCTTCATGGCAGGTTAGGTATATTCGATCCATGATCCAGTCAGAACCGGAGGGATCTACCCAGGAACACTCTATTAGATAGAGTAGAAGTCCTAGGTATGATTGAAACAAAGGAGTAAAGTGAGAATAAGGGAATAGTGCCGATTGAGATAGAGCTAGTGCTGGAACAAACCCAACAAGGTACTAGTCATGAAGTCTTGGTAAGCACTGAAGGCGTTGAAGAATGAAAAATAATTGTAAGGATAAAGGGTGAAAAGAAAGAAGCCCTCCATACAACCCTAGGTAGAAATCGGGTCAATACATAATCTATCGATAATCACAAAGATGATTCTGATATTGAAGACTGACATCATGGACCCAGTGATGCAATGCACAACCCTCCTTAGCCACTCAGAATCTCTCAAAATATTTTTGTTTCATTTATCACGGAGATCAACACGTTTCTATCGCCTTTCTCATTCCAAGATCGTTGATATTGAAAAAGTGGCAGTCCGCTCCAGCCTCCGATTACCAAATAACAAATGTGCACTTATAGAGTCTAGAGCCAACGAGATCCATCAAAAATCTCACTAGGACACAAATTCTAATGTACAAAATGTCGTACATCATTATACAACATTTAGTATCAATAAGTCCTACACATTATCCTTGTGATAATTTCCAGAACATCAGAGTGTCTTTAGTATTCACAGTGACGATGGAAATCCTTCTTGAGCCAACATCAAACAAGCTCTTAGTAGGTGACTTGTGAGATTCTAAATGAATTAAGCTTGTGTCAACTGGATATCGATTTTGGTCCAGTATATGAATTGACGACTTAATCAAAAAGATAGTAAATATCTGATTCACTCTTACCGTGCTGTCTGCTTTGAGACGTTCTGGTAATGAGAACAAGCAAGTATGGTGAATCTAATGCAATCATGTTAGAGGATCTAATACTTTGAGCTGGAAACCCTGTCAAGGAGGTTCTTATAAATTGAACCTACCTGATCACAGGTATAATATTTATACTGTAAAATGGTCCTCACGGAACCAAAGGTTAATGTAACCGAACTCAAGATGAATGACAAAGCCATATTCGTCAATATCTACTGTTTATCACTAACATCAATTTTCAAGTATAAGTGACGGTGTTACAACCTCATTCCAATGGAGTCAAGATTCAAGACCTCATGCTTAATCGACAAAGATATATACTTGATGAAAGCTCAAACTATCAAAGTCTTCCGCAATCTCTGATGTGCAAGCACTCCCTAAAAGAACATTTTTGACAAGATTGCCAAACAATAACAAAGATATATCTCACAAGTGGATCAAGTACTACTCCTACCGTGATGTGGTACAAGTAATCATGTTAAAGGAAATGTTAAGGGAGATTGTTAGCAAGCTTTCAAGACCTTGAGCATGAGGGTGAAGACACAAGATCGCAAGGCAGCATAAAGATTCAAGGATAAAGATTCAGAGATCTCAGCAGTCAAGATAAATCAAGGCCAAAGACCACGATATTAGTATTTTTTCAAAGAATATCAAGTTAAAGATCAAGATCCATGATCACAAGCATGCAAAAGTATCTTCAAAAGAATTCCCAAGAACACAAGGCTCCAAGACTCAAGACATCACAAGAAGGATCCACAATTGAATGACCACCCCTTAGTAGGAGATTGTTAGCCGTGTTTTTAGTAAAGTGATGGTCATTATTATTCTCGAGCCTTGGATAAGAAAAACATAGTTTACGAGAATTCATTTAAGCTAATTGGGCTTAGGTGACGGGCATAAGCCCATTTGTATTATGTCCGGCCTAACATAAAGTCTAAACAAACCATCTAGGGTTTTATCTCTTGTAACTATATAAAGCCTCTCCAAGTGTGGAGAGGGTGTTGCTTCTCATTTCTTTCTAGTGCAAGTAACCATCTTTATTTTCTCTCTTTGTCTCTCTCTCTAGTTCTTTCTCTCTCTAAAATACTTTTTCTTATTTTGTGTTCATGGTGATGAAATGATATTATCTAACATATCTAAGCTGGTCCCAAATTTGGATGTTGATTTCATGGACTTGGACTCACCTGAAGATGATAAGCCAATCATTGTTGAAGATGAAGAAGAGGAAGAGGTTCATGCTGAAAAAGATAATGCTGAAAAGGTTCAGCCTGAAGAACCAAAGGAAACTAAAGATGCTTTAGCTTCTCATCCTCCATCTCTAAGGTCTATTCAAATCCAAGAGCTGACCAATCAAGTACTTCTCTTTCAGTCTCAGAACTACACGCTAGAGCCACATAAGTTAAAAGCCGAAGCTGAAGTGGCTCTCCTTTCAGCTCAATCATCCTTTCTAAATGTGGAAAAGCTCACTAAGCTTCTAGTAAAATCCCTCTCATCTGAACTATCCAAGCTTTTATCATCTCTTGATTTTAGCAGCTCATTACCAACTGAGCTGAAAGAGCTCCCCTCTAAGTTCAATGATTTAACTGGGAGATCAAAGAGTTAAAGAAGCATGTCCATGAGCTAGATATTAAGCTTCTAGGGGATTTGAAAGAAATTCTAACCAAGCTGGAACAATTTAGTGCAACTGTCTAAAGTCTTACCACTCAAGTAGCTAAGTTGAAGACTCTTCAGTAGGAACTTCTAGCTGAATTTTTATCTGTACCAGGTAAAGTATCATCAGTTTAGGCCAAGATCAAGACCTTGGATGCTCTTCTAAGTCTTCTCTCTAAGGTAACTGAAGCATTGGACATGTTTGTACAAGTTGTTGAGCACCTGAAACAACAACAATCAAAACCAACAGCACCTGAAACAACAATAATCATTCCACCAATCATCACTTCCACAATAACACAATTTGAATCACCTTGCCTCTCCAGTCCCTCAAAGTGCTCTCCTCAACCTGAGAGGGAGCTAACTAAGAAAGACAAGGGCAAGAAAGCCATGTCTTCAAAGGATGCTAAAGAAGAAGGTACTAAAAGTAAATCTGATGATGCCAATCTAACTGGTTCTATGGTTAAATCTTCCAAGCAGAAGAAACTAAAGCAATTAGATTTCATTACTAAAAAGGGTGAACATATTCATTTAACAGCTGATCAAATCAAAGAACAAAAGAAGCTTGAAGAATTAGCCAAAGCTGATATGGCCAAACAAGAAGTAAAGTTAGGAAAAGAAGAACTGGTTGATCTTCTGGGTATCAATGTTGTGAGAGGCTTTTATAAAGCCAAGTTGCAGTATGACAAATACTGTGACAAAATGTTGAACAGAAGGGTGCAGTCTAAGATTACAAATTAGGATGTTCTTACAAGAAAAGACCCTATCACACTGAAGGTATATTGGGAGGATGGAACCAATGAAATCATCCCTGACTTCAAAGCCAGTGACTTATACCTTAGTAAATAGAGGGAGGTAATGCAGGTTTGTCCAAACAAAAAAGGAGTTGGATGGTCCACCATCTATGGGAAAATCAAGACAAGAATGGATTATTTTCATAAAACTAAAGCTGAACTGGAGATTGACTTTAGCAAACCCCTTAGTGAACAACACCCCCTTGACAAATTGAATGATCTTGCAAGAAAGAAGAGAAAGAATGCTGATAATATTCATGACTACTTCAGGTCAACCAAGAAGTTTAAATCATCAGTTCAATATGAAGATCATCCAGCTAGAACTGTGTTGAATGAACCATGTCTGGGTATGATTATGTTCAACTCTGTTCAAAGGCAAGATTTTGTTACCATTAAAGACTTTAGAGATTTCTTAAATGAAATGTTGTATAATGTATAAGAAATCTTCTCTAGACTTCATCAAGTTCCTGGCTTAGATGATTATGCCAGAACCTTCAGTTCCTTACTACTTGCTAAAGTTGACAAAGTAACCTGAACCTCCTCAAACAAATGAGGGCCATTGAGCAACTTAGGTAGTAGATGTAATAATATTTTGTAATAACTTTATATTTTGTATTGTAATTGATATGTGTGAAAACACATATCCGTTTTATATCAAAAATGACCCATAAAAGACAAAATTGTGCTTAAAATGCTTGTATATTGCTTGTTTTGTCTTTGTGATTATGTAGGTATGGATAATGCAAATATCGCAAGAAAACAGTTAAAACCAGACAAACACGGACACGGGAAAGGAAAGAGAGTACAAAAGCCGGGGATTTGATAGCAAGAAAGGTCAAATGTCATCTCCAGTCAACCCTTGGTCAACAAAAGTTAACTCCCTAAATGACAAAACCCAAAAATTCCCAAAACAGCCCCTCATTGTTAAACATATTTCACAAATAACCCTTAAAGCCCTAACGGTGTTGACTTTCTATTATAAAGAATTAACACTCGTTATCTTTCTATAATAAACCAAAACAAACCGTGGCCCATTTCTTTTAACCCAAAACCCGGCCCAAGTCAACACATTTTTACCCGGGTCAAACAAATTAAACTTACCCTTTTATAATTTTAAACGTGGGAGAGGTAATTTTCACTATTCATCACCTTCCTCGTTTAACCATGAGTCAAAACAAAGGGAAATGTAAATTGAGTACGAGGCCAAGCAATTCAAGTACCAAGCAGTGATGTGGCAGAGTAATATGTCATCCAGGGCTCTCATTGGCTAAAACCCACAAGAATAACATGCGGCTATTAGAAAGAAACACACCAATCATTAGGATTTTATGCTCATTTACTCACAAAAGAAGCACAATGAGTCTGACACATGAAATGCCACGTTGGCAATTCGTGTGCTCACTCATTTAATCCAATGGCTCAAATCAAGGATCCAATGATGAGCAAATATTCAAGGGACAAGATCAAATGGATAAGGAGCAGGAAAGAGACCTAGAAGCATCCTCTCAGGCTATAAAAAACCCCTCACATTCACACATAGAGTTAGTTAGTTTTTAGTTTAAGTTTTAGATAATAATTTTAGCTTATCATGTAATTTTTAATTTTAATGTCATTTAAATACTTGTAACCTTTTTTTAAGTATTGTAATCCCGTTTTCATTAATTAAAGTTGCATTTTCATAGTTAAGCTTGTGTTTAATTCTGTCTTACTCAATGCAATATGGATTAAAATTTTCAATAAGCTCTTAATAAGCTACTTAAGTTAGTCATATGCTCATTTAAGCTCAAATAGCTTAGATAGGCTCATTCATACTCAAATTCTCCCTCAAACGTACCACAACTTACAACTTGGATGATGGACCAAACCTGGAAGGGTCCATAGACCTCACTAGCTTATTTGGAATAAGCCAAAGCTTGTAGACATAAGCTTTATTTGAGCATTAATCCCTGTTTAGCTAGGATTTCAGGTTCTGCATTAAGTTACTTCTTCTGTCTTTAAATTTATAGCTTAATTCTATCTTTGTTTGCTGTTTGTTTCATTTACTTATCTATTAGCTTATTTCTGTCTTAGTTAGCTGATTAATGCTCTTTATAGTAGATTTATGCTTATTATAGTTTACTTATCTTTGTTTTCATATTCTGTCTTAAAAATCAATAAAAAAACTAAAAATAAGTAGCATTAGCTTATTGTTTGTTATTCTAGATTATTTTATTGTTGTTATATGCTTATTAGGACTGTTAAGTGCTTATTAATATCTGGTAACTTAGTTTTGTTCATTAGATTCAAATTTCATAAGCTTAAATGACTTCTCATAAAAATAAGGGGGTGTTTGGCTCAGTAGTACTAACCACAAGTTAGTACTGCTTGAGACCATTTGGTCTTTAGCTTTTGATTTTGATCTCTTAAATAAGTCTGTTAGAATAAGTTTTTTAGCTAGATTAGTTTCTAACAAGTTTTCATTAGTAGATTTAACATAAGTCTTTATCTGTCAAGTATCACTTGGATTATAAGTTTGAGTAAATTCTAGTGATTGTCTAAATCCTCCTTTGTTCTTTATTTGTCATCTCAAACGTGTAGGAATCTGAGTCTTTGCCCTGTATTTGGTCTAAGATTTGATTGTTTTCTATGCAAACTGCACCAGCAGTTTAAAAAGTCAAATAACTATTTTCATGATTATTTTTCAGATGGTTAATTTGGTTTGTAGGTTTGATATTTGGATTATAAATAGATTAGGGGTAGTAGTTAATCTGTTTCATAATTGTTTTTAATATAAAGCTCTTTAGATTATCTGTTTTTGCTCTTAAAAAGAGCAATTCTTCTTTTAATTTTCAAAAAGCAAAGTCATTGAATACTGACTTATGCTGTCTGTTTTCACAAGCTCTTCTCAATAAGTTCTTGTTGTTAAAAGTTCTTTTCAAAAGTTTTTTCTAGTAGCCCTTAGGTCTAAGTTCAAATAGGTATAAGCTAGATTTTCTCAAGTGTCCATTTGCATTCTAGAAATTAAGCCCAAAGTTGCTCTTTGAGGCTGTTTGGTAGTAGATTTAGTATTAAGTGCTTATTAGTGTTTTTCTGCTTATTGCTTATTAATCTGTGCTTATCTTCTTTTCAAATCAGCTATATAGGTTAGGTTAAGTATAAAAGTAGCTTATTAAGTCTTAGGTTTAGCTTATTTCATGTTTTCAAGTTCTTAAGTTTTATATAAAAGCTAAAAAAGAAAGTTTAGTATTTTTCTGTCTTATAAGCTGATTTTCAGCTTATTTAGGGAATTTCATAAAAAGTTTCTTTTATTAAAAGTTCTTATTTTCAGCTTTTCTACAAGTTTGTTTTTAAACTTTTCCAAAATAAAAAATAATAAAAAGCAAGGCCTGGGACTCGAACCCACGACCTTGCCTTCACACACACATATACTTAACCAGTTTGCTACATTAGCTCATCCGTCATCTCTTCTTTACTTTTTATTAAAGACTAATTAAACTACTTAAAACTTAACCCTAATTATTAATTAAGACTAAATGAAACTAATTAATTAACTAAACTAGGGACTAATGGTGCAAAAGGGAAAAGGACTGACTGAACTAAAGCATTTAACGGGCAAGGATTAATGGAAAACGACTCCTCCTACTTACTAAAAACAGAAAAAGTACAGGTATATGGCCCTGGAAACTTACTCCCGACAACAAAATAAGTCCAATTGTTAAGCTCAAATTCTAAAAGTGATTATCACTAAAAAACTTTTAAAAGTGAAAAGTTGTAAACGAAGCTAGGGGAGATCAACTTGAACAAATGCACTGTGGTCTGAAAACTCAAAGTTAGACTCAAGAAGACTCTCAATAGCTGTTACAGAAGTAGGGGTTTGGGCTATGTTTTACCAAAACAGCTATAATAAGCTCAAATTAAGCTTAATGTGAAAAAGGAAAAATGTTCTAAGAAGCTTATGATGTGCTTACTCTATGAATGCAAGGAAATCTAAGCTAGAAGTACTTTTAAACAACTAAAATTGTGCCATGAAACTAAACAATCTCAGGGGAAATAAGCAAGATCAGCCACAAAATCCAAATTGAGCTTAAAGCCGTAAAAAGCTAAACTAGACTCTAAATACTTAAGCGACTTATTATATACCCTATTATCTATCTAATTAAGCTATAAAATCTAGGCCATAAGCTAAAATTAACAAATTAAAACCTTTAAAATTCCTAGTACTGTTTTTGGTCTTTTTAATTTTTGTCAGCCAAAAATAAGCTAGGAAATAAGCTAGAAATGGTATTTTAAGTCTAATCTGTATTAAGCCATATCCTATACTTTAAAAATGCTTAAAGATAAGCTAATCACTTCCAAACAATTACCTAGCTTATATTAGGGATTTGAAAAATCAGCAGTACTATCTTTTGTTGAGTAATGCCTAGTGTAAAGTTTCTTGTTTTTGCAGCTGAATAAGCTAAGAAAAATATGTAGGTAAAAACTAAAAGTTAAAAACCCTAAACCATATTAGCTAATATATGATTACTTCTATCTTGATTTTAAAACCTAAATCCTATTTTACTCAAACTAAAAATTAACGCTAAAAGGTAGCAGTACTAACTTGTGAAGCTGGTACTAACTTTTTAGTTAAGTATGGTAGTGTAAGATATCAGCAGTAATAACTATTGTTCTTAGTACTGGTGCACTTTGGACAAAAATGTAAAAAACCAAGGTGCTGGTTTCCTAAGGGAAATCCTGCACTAAGACTCACTCAAATAGAGTGTATAACAAAGTTCAAGCAAGATTAAGCCTAGAGGGCTCTAGTTCAACAATTGCAAAGTGAAATTCAAAAGAAAGTGTACTTTCTGGTGCTAGACATAACATAATTAAACACATACTTTTTTCAATTTCACTATTCTAATTATAAAATCTATTTGCCTAATGAATTTATTATAAACAACATCTAAGCTGACTTAACAATTTCAAAACTCACTTTGATTTCTAGTGCGGTCAAAATAGCTTAAACCAAACACCATTTTAAGGACTAGACATTTATGATAAGATACTACTTTGAATCTAGTTAAATCAAGTGCTATACCAGACAAATTATACAGATTAATACTACTTTAATAAGCATGATTTAACAACCTAAATAAGCAATAATCTAAGGGACTTAAGCCTACTTTACTATATTTTGTTTTTTTAGAGGTTTTATGTTCAACAATTTTGAAAATCTATGGTTTAAAACTAAGAAAATTGAAAAATAGATAAACAACTAACGATGATTTAGCTAGATAAAACTCAATTAAGAATAATAAGCAAGAGAATAAGCAATAAGCAGATCTAAATATAGAAAGCAATCGATATCATTATTTAAAGACTTGAATTAAGGAATACAAAGAGAAACTTTACCAACTCCTCTGCTAAACAAGAGTAGGACCTATTAAAAGGCAGCTATCAAGCTCCCTAGCTTATTAGATAAAGCTAGAGTAAAGTCTTGGGATCATCTTTCCAAGTTATAGATCCCCTTCCAAAAACTCTAAATCCAATAAGTATCCATGATAGATTAAACTGATTTAAGGTTTAGGTAGATTAATACTGAATTCAACAAGCTCTATTCCAGCTTATAGACTGAAGAGGCTTTAAAGGGCTTATTAGCTTATTTAGACGACGTAGCTTATTAGAGAGCTTATGAAAAAGAAAACTTGGAGAGGGGTTTTGGAAAACTGGTTTCATTAATTAAAAACTTGCTTACTGTACTTTTTTAAAGGAATATTATTAAGATGAATCATTTATTAAGCTAAGAATTAAAATTTAAGCTACACTAAATTAAAAACTACTACTAGATCTAGATGGTGTGTGTGTGAGAAGTGAGGCTCTATTTATAGCCTGCCTTGGATCCTTCTAGCCTCTTGCCTTGCTCTCCAAACTTTTAATCCTGGCCAATCATTTCTTCAATCATTTGAACTTCTATTGTGGCCGTTTGATCAAGCTATGGACACCTGAAGATTGCCAGCGTGTCATTCTATTGATGTGACGTTTGTGCTTCTTTTGTGAGTGTTTTAGCACAAAAACCCACATAAATTTGTGCTTTCACCATTGTTGACGTGGCCTTTGATTGGGAGAGGTTAAGTAATCCTTTGATAAAGACTGATTTGTCCCTTCATTTGTGTTAGTGAGCTCATGAATTGACCTAAACACCCTTTAATTTGGAAAACCCCTTTGATTTACCCTGGATGGTGAAACGGGGAAGAAAGGTGAACAGTAACTTTTGGCGCCCTTATTGTGACAGTTAAAACTGTTGGACTTTGGGGAGTTTGCACAAATGGTCCTTCTCTTTCTTTCCTCTCTTTCTAGTTATAAATGACTTTCGAAAAGTGCAAGTTTGGCCCTTGTGGCTTTATAAAAGAGAAGTGGGCTTTGTTGACTTTTATTGACCAATGATTGGCTTTTCTTTGACTGGATTTGACTGAGGCTTGACTTTTCGGGCTTCGGCTTTGTATCTTTGGCTTCTTTTTGAACTCTTCTGATTCTCGTGTCCGTGCTTGCCCGTTTTTGATTGTTTTCTTGTGATTTTTGACTTATCCGTTCCTGCACACACAAAACACAAATACAAGCATATTTTTGCCATTTTTGGTCTGTTTTGGGTTTAATTGGGTAATTTTAGGTATAAATGGATATGTGTATTCTACACTTATCAAGTTTTATAGCTTATTACTTGTAGGATTTGATTAATTTTTGCTCTATTTAGCTTATTAGGATAGAATCAAGTTGTATGTAGCTTGTTTAGTTCAGTTATAACTTATTTTAGCTTTTTATTAAAAATCTAAAAATATTAAGTCAGTAGCTATTAGCTTTTTCATTATGCTTTTTAATTGCTTATCTGTTTTTCAAAATAAATTTGGTTTGCAATTTTAAGTAGCTTATTAGCTGTACTTTAAGTAGGTGATAAGCTTTTTGCCCTAAGGATCCATTTGTGAGCTTGATTTTAAGCTTGAAACTGCCCTTGCAGGCTGTTTGATTTTCAGTTAGTATTTAAGAGCTTAATAGGATAATTCAGCTTATGGCCTTTGATTCTATGTTTTTTTCTAATTCAGGTTAGCTTATTAGGCTAAGTTTAGTGTAAAAGTAGCTTATTAAGTCTTAGGTTTAGCTTATTTCATGTTTTCAAGTTCTTAAGTTTTATATAAAAGCTAAAAAAGAAAGTTTAACATTTTTATGTCTTTTGAGCTAATTTTCAGCTTATTTAGGGAATTTCGTAAAAAGTTTCTTTTATTAAAAATGTTTATTTTCATAGTTTCTACAACTTTGCTTTTATAAGTTTTCAAAAATAAAAAAAAAGGGAAGATGGAAATCGTGAGTGAGCAAGGCTCGAACCCCCGACCTCAACATCCTCAACCCTTATAAACGCCTCACACCACACACCTCTAACCACGTAAGTTTTCAACTTTTAACATATAAGCCAGCCATTTAAAGAGATGAACTTATAGGCCGTGCAACTATATGTTTGTTTTTGTTTACACCAATTCCGACCAATTTTATGCTCAAAAACTATAAAATATAAATATGGAACAAGCTCTAACTTATCTAAGGTAAACGAAGAAAAAGTTTGATGTGAAATACCGATTATACCTTTAATTTAAGTGTGAATTTATATAATTAAAAGCATTTTAGAAGGATAAAACGGAAATTTCGTGGCTGAGTTTTTATTCGTATTAATTTAAGATGTTAGTGTTATGTTCATTCTTGCCGTTTGATAATTATTCGGATTAAATTTGGCCAGAATTAGTGTAAACGAAGATAAATTCATAGTTTGATGGCTTATATAAGAAAAACTTAGAAATTCAATGGTCTGCCGATATATATATTATTTCAAAAAAGAATAAACAACTTATAGAAAGAAAGAAGAAATATAGAAAGAGGTTATTTTAGTCGAACTCTCTATAACAAAGTTGACAAACATTTCGCTCCTTGTTGCTGACGACCACTACAGATAGCAACTCGCCATCACCTCAATTACCATAATCCATGATCAGTACATTTAGTTAAATTCTTATAGTGATTTTTGTAAGCTTTTGGGTTTCTTTTAATGAATCCTCCATTATGTTTCAATAACTAATGAATTTTATCAATTAAATTAGACAGTTTTTCCAGCCATATAATCCCTTGGTTTTCTTTCATTAAACCACCCATAAATTTTATTTGCTACATAGTCTCTACATATATGCACCGTAGAATTGAATGCGTGGCATGCAGTTCATTATATATACCCTTCACAAAACATAGATTTAATCTAGACATAATTCCCACATTCCTATGGCTGAAATTAAGGTTTTTCCCATCACATTACTCCTATTTTGCCTTGTTACTTCTGAAAGTGGTTCAATGGCTCGGAAAATGCACGAGATCAAGCCTGAGAAAGACCTCGTTTCCAGGATAATTGGAGAAAAGGATAATGGCGGGCTAATGGACTGTTGGAACGCATTACTTGAGTTAAAGTCGTGCACAAACGAAATCATACTTTTCTTACTTAATGGAGACAGCTACTTAACAATAGATTGTTGTAGAGCCATTCGTATAATAACTTACGGATGCTGGCCTTCAATGCTTACGTCTCTTGGTTTCACTTCAGAAGAAGGTGATATACTTAGAGGCTATTGTGGCGCCACACCTCTACCACAACCGGTCATGCTTGAAGGCCCAGGTGTGTGACATAATGTAATCGTGGCTGAGTGAAGATTTGGGAGCTTTGGTGCTTAAAATAAGAATTGCAAGTGACTTGAATCCTTGTACTATGTTATCAAATAAAATTTTTGCTTTTGCTAACTCTGAATCTTCATTTGTTTATCATGAATTACTTTAAAACATTATAGCTGTAAGATGTTTATTGCTTCGGGTTTCTTGGTTGTAGTAAATGTTAATTTTTTATATTTTCTAGCCATCGATTAGCGCATTGCATTTGGTTCGTCACTTGGCCAACCAAATAAATGAGCCTATGAGTTATAAATCTTGGACCACTCGGTATGATGATGGTTCCTAAAATAGGTTTTAAAAACTTTAAAAAGTTTATGTTTTATATTAACAACGATAGAGTTTAAATATGAAGTCTTTTTATAATCACAAGACAATTAACGTATGTGTAACGAGTTGGTAAATGATCCGCGCGTTGCGACGGGGGCTTATGTAAGTCATCACAACCTGAGAATAACGAACGAATCATCAATTAGTTGGCAAGAACACAATTTACACAAAAATTAAGTAAACACTACTACATTCAAATTAAGTTACAACAAGCAAAAATTACCCGCGCGTTGCTGCGTGCGTTATTTTTTCGCGCGTTATTGCGGGACATTTTTTTTTGTTCGGGTTAATTTCTTCGGTCTCATGTTTAATAGTTTGTTTTTTTCTCATATTAAATGACAATTTTTTTTTTCAATAAAGGGGATATATATATTTTTTTTTGCCCAGGCCGATAGAAAGTCATAAACGTATTTTTTTTTCTTCTTATTTTTGACGAAAGAAGGGGAGTATAAAGTTTTTTTTTTTTTGCCGATGAAAAGTAACCACCGGTATTTTTTTTAAAAAAGATTTTGGGCCGATGAACAGTAACCACCGGGCCTAGCCGATGTGGGCTACACTGTTCATCGATGAACAGTAACCCGTTACTGTTTTGGCATTATATGTAATGATAAATGTGTATATACAAGCAAAGATTACTCGCGCGTTGCTGCGGGCGTTATTTTTTCGCACGTTATTGCGGGGCATTTTGTTTTGTTCGGGTTAATTTCTTCGGTCTCATGTTTAATAGTTTGTTTTTTTTGGCCGATGAAAAGTTACCATGCGGAAAAAAGGAAAAAAAAATTGGGCTGGATGTTGGACTAAACTTTAAAAAAAAAAAGACTTGGGCCGGGCCAAAGTATAGCCCAAGTCAAACTTGGCACTGTAGATGAATAGTGGTCAAATGTTTGTGTATTAGTATAGAGTTAAATTCCAAAAGAGCTTAGATGTCGGCAAAAAAACGCATCTCAACTTAGCCACTTCTTTCTTGAATATCCCGTTGGGCCAACATTGTTACTGGACATTTCTACTGGGCTATATTATTGGGTTACATATTTGGCAGCAACCCAATGCATACTATTTTGTCGCCTTATGTAATGCTAATTAAGATATATATATAATGTGAATATAGTATGTGGAGAAGTAAATGGAACATTAGCCAAATATCTTGCACGAACAGATACATGAATAAAAACAGATGCCATGTTAGGTGTTATCGCAATAACTGCACCATCAAGGATTTCCTCTTCTCTGACAGATGTTGCCACTAAAATATTAAGTTGACAATGTAATACAAACTGTTTCATATGAGAATTGATTACAAACTATTGCAGATGAGCATTACAGTAACCTAAAGTTCCCGTGTGTATTAACGGTTTTGATTTGAACGATTGGAGTTATTTAAAACGCACATTCTTTTTTTTTGTGTAGTTTCTTTCCAAGCTTGAATCTCAACTGACGTACCTATATTATAAGACAACAATATCAATAGTTCACTCCAATGCGCACTTTCTATTCCGCTTATGCGCAACTGATGTTCAAAGTTATTTAAAACGCACCTTCATCTCCTTATGCGCAACCTGAGTTAACTTCGTTTGTTCATGTGTTTGAGCATCTGTTCCAGCCGCTTCCTTTTGCGTACCTATATTATAAGACAACAATATCAATAGTTTCCTCCAATGCGCCTAAATCAGTAATGATGGAACGATAACAGTATTTCATAAATCAGTGTTACCTGTTCCTCTCACGGTTGGTCTATGGATGTTGCCTAGTATTTATTAAGGTATGACTCAAATTACCTTAATTATGTTTTGAAAAAGCCTTGAAAAACAAGGAGTATATTTTCTAATTTATGATTTAGGTTCATGTGGTGAACACTTTTAAAATGAATAACAATAGGCACCAATGAGAATAGGACATGGGGGATTTTCTAAAATAAAAAATCAAAACTAATTTATAAATGCTTATGGGTATTATGGGTATTTGACACCATCTATATTTTTTTTATCACCCCATGTTTATTATCTCTCATCCCCTCCATCCTTGAAGAGCATAAACCAATTTCCAGATCTGATAAAACCATCTCGTCTCCCTCCTCCTATACCGAGATCTAACCAGATTTCTGCCGTCCGAATAATGTGTATAAAACTCATCCGCCGCCGGAATCCGAGTATGAATCCTTAAGCGCCACCGCCGGATTTAAATTTAGCTGTTCTCCGAAACATCCTATGATCATAAGCCGGTCGTTTTTTGTTGATACATCCATATCTAATTTCTACAAGTTGAAATTTCATTGCCTGTTTAATGGTGTTTTGTTTCGTTGGTGTACATACCCAGTTCATACATATTACAAATTTACTTGTTATAAGTTTATTTTGTCTCATACACATCAAATCATATATACATTTGTTACTCGTATGGGCTTTCTTGATTGAGTTATAGTTGCATGTTTTATGTGAATTTGTTGCGTTGTTATGCGACAGATACCATATCAAATGCACATTTATATGTTTAGATTTCGTATGTGGTCTCATCTTATCATGATGGTTGTGTAACAAAGATTGAGTGTATTTCAGTTTGTTAAGCATGTCACGTTTTTGCCTTGCCTCTTTTTTATATATTTACTCAGCCTCATATTTTTGTTATTAAGTCTTGATGATGGTACTTGTTTGTTTATTGATTGTTTGAAGTTTCGGTTGTTATTCCGACTTGTGCAATACAATTAATAACACCATTATTGCGATTGGAAATGAGATGAACATGGATACAAAAAAGACTAGTGAGATAGGTGATGTTAAATTAGTCATATGCATCCTGAAAAGTAGCATGTGTTTGCTAGACGAACTTAATTTAATGGTTGTCTTAACTGCCTTTTTGTGTGAAGCCACTTGTATCTCTACCTAGCTGTTTATATGGTGCATTATTTTCTGTCATAAGTTGAAGTTTATTACGAGTAATTGCTTTGAATACATATTATGTGTAGCAATTGGTTAGTGTAGATGCCTTTGACACAAGTGTTGCTGTGATACATGTTTCTAGTATATGCATTATGTATTTTTATTTTTCCAAGGTAATACATATTTTGGTAAATTCACTTTTTTTGTATGATTTTTTTTAATGATGTGTCACTTACTTCTTAGTGTTGTATGAAGTTTTGAGTGCGGAACAGATTGATACTTAATGTATCAGGTTTCGAGTGTGCAATGATTACAAAGTTGAATGAACTTCAACAAACACAGCTACATTTAGTGATAACAAATTGGATGGTACTTTTCGTCTTACAAATATACTAATACAAATTGATACTTAATGTATCAGGTTTCGAGTAGTATATCAGTTTAATGTCTTTTTTGCCTCTGTAGCTTGCGAGTAAAGTGTCTTACAAATATAATATTAGCGTTTGTGATCTTGATAACATTGTGATTTAGATGGGTGGTTCGAGGTCATGTACTATATTTCGTAGTTGTCTTGTAGTTAAGTTGGAAGACTTGTTTTCAATGGGTGGTTCGAGGTCTAGTGGTGGTCGTGTTTAAAGGATGGTGTGTAAAGGAGGGGTTTAAGGTCGGGTCGCAGTCATGTAGCAATGTTCGAGAAATGGTGGTTTGAGGTAGCTGTTTCTAGTTCGCGGACGAGATCAGGTAGTTTTTCATATGGTTGTGTCAAATGGTTGGTTTGTAAAAGGTATCCAAGTTCATGTTGGAAGTTATATGGTCGAATTATGAGGCCGTTGGGGTTGTTTTGGTTGAGCTCAGATTAGGGTCACAAGGGTCGAGGGTGAGGGTCAGGATTGGGCGTTTTAAATGATATGTAGCAGTCGATTTTATTTTATATGAGTGAACCGATCTGTATCAGTTGTTTTACATTATATGTTGCAGTTGTTTTAAATTTCTCGCTTGAAGTGTTCTCTCATGTTCCTGGTAAGGTTCGGGTTTGATATAGATCGGGGTATGGCTATTTTTGGTTGGGGGGTTTCTCGATTATAGATCTCGACACCGCGGTATTGGATTAATCAGATCCGGGATAAAACCACACTGTTAATTAGCTTGCTTTTCGCTCAGAATTCCAAAATCTTGGAAGCCTCTCAACCAGCGGTAACGGTTCTTGCTACATATGGTTTTCCGATTTGGGATATTTTTAGGATTTTATCGTGCACGAGTTCTGATATCCGTCCATTGGTATTACACGATGCTAGTTTTGGCCGCGTTTTGTGTCTTTGTTTTACGAGCTTTGGTCGTTGTTGTTTTGCTTTTCGGGGAATTTCTATGTCATCCATGGCTTTAGGGGAACTTGATGAAACCCTAGTATACAGTATCATTGATGTCAAAGAGCCGACAACAGACTTGATATGCATCAGTTCCCGCGATATTTTTATGTGGTCTTGTATCAATTCTAGTCATATGTATGAGTAAGAAATGATGTTTCAGTTATAGATTTGGTGCATTGGTTAGTAAATGAGCTGGTTATAACATGCGTATCACTAGTTGTTTATAAACATTTCTCTTTGTAACAATGTATCAGTTTTGTTAGTTTTTAATGTATAAAAAATTTGTGAGTTTACTAGAAAAATATTTCTGCTGTATCACCAAATAATTACGATTGATTATTAATTTCATAGCAGTGGATAGTTTTGTGAATTAATATGCTAACTTGCAAGTCTATTTAAGACTGTTGTGCTCAATCATGTATGAATCATATGAACTTTTGTTTTAAAGAATCAAGAACAAAAAATTACGCAACTCGTGTTTCAAAGAACCTGTCAAAAAATTGTGAATTAAGTAATGTTTGAAAAGGATGTATCAAAGAGACTCTCATAAAGCTATAAATTATAATTATGAATTAAATAATGTTTAGAAAACGTATAATGTTGGTAAACCATGCCATTGGTTTTCTATTTAATTACAACTAAGCCACCCATTTAATTAAATTTAATCTTGATCCATCAAATTTGATCTAATGGTTCACAAGTGTGTCTATTTGTAACATCCAACAATTTTCGAAATATTAAATGACTATTTTACCCTTTGAGTTTTTGGTTTGACTTGACTTTTGACTTTTGGTCTTTTATTGTCACATAAAAGCGATTGCCGTGTAACCGGTAAAATTTTCGGAACATATTTTAAATAATAAATCATATTTATTATTACATCTCTCATGTGCAAGTTATTTTTTTAAACTTATTTGACTTGAAAACGAAAAAGATATATATTAATCCTAAGCTGACTTATCAAAAACGAACTGCTAAATCACATTTTCACGACCCGGACTCTAAAGCAATTTGATGTAAAACGACATTCCGGACAACTTTTTAGTTTTACCCGAGACTTGGAAACAGGCAGAAAAGGGCTAAAACAGCATCGCAAAATTTTGAACAGCGCACACAACGCGTACCGACACAAAAATAATTAAATTTATTTTTAATTATCACTATTTATTTAATAAAAATATTAAATAAAATCATTTAACATTTTATACAAAAGAGTTTGTTGATAACGCGAATATCCGAGTTAAAAATTCAATTTATTTTCGGTCAAGGCATAACCGGGTCACAAAATAAATAACAAATATTTTTATAAATGCTATAAAAATATTTATGAAATACTATCAAGTAAATACTTGTTTTTATGGGAAAAATAATTTGGAAAACAATGGCGCAAGTTTCGTGTCTTGAATCATCCGTAAAGTCGCTCAAACGAGTCCCGAACCGATAGTTATCAAAACTATATTAAAAACTTACATAATTAACCCTGGACTATTTGAGACTTGCCACTTTACTTTAAAACTTTTAATATATATATAAAAAGTTATATATTTTTTTCATTACACAAAAATTATAAAAACACACACCCCTCCATCTCTCTCTTATTTTTCCGGCAGCCCTCCCCTCCGGCCACCGCCGTCGCCGGAAAAGTTTTCCGACGAGTTTCCGGCCGAGTCCAAAAACGTTTCTCGCCAACCGATCTATCCGATCTACCACCCCACGCGCTGCCACGCGCCTATATTCACCACCACACCACCACTGCTACCACCGTCATCATCATCATTGTCTCACCATCATCGTCATCATCATCGCCACCACGTCAACCCCACCACCATCATCATCACGCACCACCAAACACCACCGCCACCTTCACCGCACCACAAAAAGGGTGCGTGTGGTTTTATTAAAAACCAACAGGGGTGCGTTGGGTTGGCAGAGCACCAAGAAAGGGTGCGTTTGGTTATGATAAAACCAACAGACAGGGTGCGTTGATTTTGCACCAGTCGGGGTGCGTTCGGTTTAAGCGAAGCACAAAAAGGTGCGTGTGGGTTTGTCTTAGAACCAAAAAGGGTGCGTTGGGTTTGTGGTCTCAGCCAACAAGGTGCGTTGGTTTTGTGGTTAACACCCGGCGAGGGTGCGTTTGGTCCGGGTAAAAGCACCACAGCAGGGTGCGTTTGGTTTGCAACAATTAGGGTGGGTTCGGTTTAGTTATAACAACCTAGGGTGCGTGTGGTTTAGTTATAACAACCTAGGGTGCATTGTGGTTTAACATAAACACCACAAAAGGGTGTTTGTTTTGTTGGTTTAACCGACCACCACCAAGGGTGCGTCGGTTTACTGTTCACCGCACTAAAATGGTGCGTTCGGTTTATTTTAAGCACCATGGGTGCGTTCGGTTTGGCTGTTAAAATAGCCAAGGGTGCGTTTGATTTGTTCATAATACGGATTAGGTGCGTTTGGTATAGACAGGGGGTGTTTGGATCGGGGTTTAGCACGAAAATGGGTGTTTGGTTTGGCAGAATCACCCAAAAGGGGTGTTTGGTTTGGCAGAATCACCCAAAAGGGGTGTTACAACGAGGGTGCGTTTGGATTATATAAATCAACAATAAATATATCGTAAAATTTATAAATATAAAACCGGATATATTGGTGGTTTAAAATGGTTAAATAAACGTAACATTTATTACTTTGTTTTAGTTTATATATAAATATATATATAGATATTTAAAACACGCTGATGTTTGAAATATTGATTTTGTTATTAAGTGGAAGAACATTAGATTCACTAATAAACCTTTGGGAAACGATTTTATATAAACGGAAATGTGCATGGCGAATATTTATATAAATTTTTTATTTAGTAATGTTTTACTAACCTCTATTATTCTAGAAAACCGATAAAGGGGATAAGTTCTATATTTTCAAAGATATATTAAAATTATAACTGTACAATGAACTCGAACAACGATATAAAGAATTATACTTCTTAAATGAGACAATGATCTTTAGTTACGATCCTGTCAATATGACGGAAAGATTAATTTATTAAAATTATTTTTATTATATTCCTGACGGGGGAAGTAAAATCAGACACTTTGTAATAAAGCATTACGTTTATACAAGAACTTTTTATCTAATTAAGTGGTGATTTCAGAAAACGGGTCAAACTAATTGGTTCAATTATTTTCTCACATTCCTTATATAATACCTGTAAAGTATTATATACTTCTGCCGTTCAAAAAAAAAGTATTATATACTTCACATAAATCTTTGGATTGTCTATCTTCGTTATATAATTCACGGTACGAATTATATACTTGTTCATTTTTCATATGTAATATATACGGAAATCTAAATCTTTATCAACGTGTCGCGTTGATGTAACCATGCATCGGAAGCCCAAATACATTATCCTAGGCCAGTGGGACTTAGCTGTTAAGATAAATCGCAACTTCTTGATCGAGCCGTTCCGGTCTTTCCGTTTGTGTTGTGTTTAATATGTACAGTTCTGCAAATCGTTCTTCATCATCAATGTGAGTTTATAGCCCCACGTTTTACATGTTTTACATATATTTTTGGGGTGAGAACATGCTTGTTTACAAATGCATTTACATGATCGTTTACATATTGGTTTACATACTCATTTACATAGCTCGCTATGGGATACATTACTTGACTTCATTTTTAGTCACGAATGCATACTTTACTTTTGAAATGATTACGGATTAGCTTAAGCGGATTGAACTGATAACAATAACATTACTGCCCTGGTGTTCTTGGAGGGGACACCTGTAACGGGAGTACATATTCTTTACATTACTGCCCGGGTGTTCTTGGAGGGGACACCGGTAACAGGAGTACACATTCTTTAAATAAATGCCCGGTTCTTAGAGGGGACACCTGTGATGGGTATATATAAGTCTACGTCACAGCTTCATAAACTGTAAATCACTTAGAGGGTGAGCGCGAATGTTATGAAATAGATCTATTCGGGTGTGAATCCCCGTTCAAGTAATTAGCTATCACTGGGCAAACGAACGTTATAGCATGTTGTCCACGCGAATGTCATAAAATAGATCTATTCGGGATTGACAATCCCCGTTCGGGTGATTAGCTATCACTGGGCAAACCAACGTTATAACAGGTCAGAATACGATTGGTTGGGTAAAGATCGTATAAACACAATTCTCGCCAACCTTTGATGATTGGTTGTCCACCTACGAGTTGGGATGTTATGTTTTGATCTTTTAGGGTGTGAACTTCCAAGTTAGGGGGAATTAGATTTATTGGGCTAATCACATCGATCGTATGATTCTGAGTCAAGATTTCGAGTGGGTGCGGTACGTCAAGGGAACAACTTTTCTTGTATTATTGATGTCACGTCGCCGCGGGGGAGGTGGATGTGTTTTTAGGGGCTTGTCATACTTTGATCATTGGGTGGTTAAAATATAAATTAGTTTGGTGTCTAGGTGGGGATGGGGTCTGGGTAATAGACTCTGAGGGTATTTTTGTGGATTTATTTTAATTCATTCAGTACTTTGGGGACTCTAGTTATGGGAAGGTGGGTTAAGGGCATACATGATAAGTAGGGACTCAGGTTCGGGGGTACGGATTTATGGGTTTGGTATAATTACGACTTGGTTAAGATACCTTAGTGTTTGTGGGGTCTCGGGGAAGCTGGGGGGGAGAATGGGGTTGGGGTAGGAGGGGGGGTGTTGGTGGGGATGCGGGGTGGAAGTTATAGGTAATTGTTGGATGGATGTGTGGGAGTATGTATCGTATTGGGTGAATTGAGAATGGTAGCGGGGGTTGGGATTGGGGGAGTGGCAGTGGACTTTGTGGGGCTATTTTAAGGTGTGATTGGGCCTTCGGTTTGAATTCCTTAGTGGAAAGAGGGATTAGAAATCTTGGTAGTGAGTAGGGGCAGAGGGGTGAGTGAGGACGGGGGGTAGGTGGATTTTGATTAGGTTAGAACCAGGGTACTTTTCCGACTGGGTCACATGGGGGGAGGGGTGGGGGGGTTAGAGTGGGGGGAGATAGGGTTCGGTGGCGGATAATATTGTTAGAAAAAAAACGATGTTGGGTGGATTGGGGGGGGGTTTGGTGGTTTTTGTGTTGTGGGGGAGTGGGAGGTGGAGGGGTTTGGTGGTTTTGTGGGGGGGGTGAAGTAGTGTTTGTGTTGTGGTGGTTGTGGTGGGGACATGTTGAATTTTTTTGGGTACGTCGTATTTAGTGGTTTGTCTATTTTTAGGAGGGGAGAGTCGTGGTGTGGGAAAAACTTGTCAGTGGTGGGTGAAAGGCGATGTCGGGGTATGCTGAGCTTGAGGGGTTGATCTTTTGAGTGTGGTTGGGCGGGCGTGGGGTGTGGACAGGGTGGGGAACGTTAAGTATTAGGTGGGGGGGGGGGGGGGGGGGGTGGAGGGGGGTGGACGGTTGCGGGGTGGGTTGTGATGGGTGGGGGACAGGGGAGTGGTGCAGGCGTGTAGAAGGAGCGCGGTGTGGAGGGTAGATCATTAAATGGTGGTATTCTATGATGCCAGACGGTATCGAGTGTAAATGTTGTATTTAATGTCATCCTTGGTAGGAAGGCCTTGTCGAGTGTTCACTGTTCTTAGACTTTGTGTGGGGTGGTCTTGATTACTGCGAAAACCTAGGTGGGAGAACTTGACCATTTGGGCTTATCGGTTTTCTGTTGGTTCTTCGTACAATTTTTAATTTGGAGGAACGGGGGTGGGGGTTACGGTGGTACACTGTGTGCGTACATGCGATTGAGTTGGGGTGAGGTTCCTGTCTTTGTCATGCCAGCTATGCGAGAGTTATAAGCCGTCAAATAGCGTTCCTACCCAGAAATTTAGTGTTGATTAGTTTTTTAGGTGCTTGTTTTGTGTGATTTTTATATTGATCTAGCATTGTGTGATTTTGGATTTGCTGCGTTTTTAAACAAGGATGGCAAGTGAGATGTCATTAGTTCTTGATCCTGATATTTGAGTGGGAGTTGGATTTACTATGGCGTGGTACAAATAAGGTATTGATGGTAGCTTTGGAGGGATGAGAGATAAAAAACCTTGAGCAGAGTGATGAAAGTTGATGTTTGGTAAGACCATTGAAGAATTATAGGGCTCATAGTGGTACTAAATTAGGTTGGCTTATGGATTCCTTAGAACGTGATAACATAGTGTTTTATTTAGGAGAAGACACCGAAAGGATACTTTGGGACAAGCTCTCGAAAATATTTATCTTCTAAACGTCGTTTGGCAAGCTTAGATTATTTTTGAAGATGGAATATTGTTTATATTGTTTTGATGAAACCTTGAAAGACGGAAATAATATGCTGATGATCACATTAGATCTTTTTCACTGTTGGTTTTGTTCATATTGAGCTAGTTAGGTAGATGATGCTATTAAAAGATGAGAAGACACATGCCTTGGTTGATTGTTGTCATGTCTACTACCGAAAAATCATCTATGCCGTTTTGTGCAAACTATGTTGACCCAGGGGCAACCCCCCTGACAACTGGTGACATTTGAGTGATGAGCGTTGGGGAGTGGGTTCGTTGGGTCGACTGGGCGCTGTGTTGTAGGGGCTGTTGGGGTTCGGGATTGGGTGGTTGCTGAAGGATGGTCACGTGGCTGGGAGGTTTAATGAGAAGAATGAAGAGGAATGATAGTTCCTGAGTAGCGATAAAATTTTACTCGAAGAATGACTCTGATAAGAGGTATAAATTTCCAAGCGGTAGTTCGGAAAGGGCGTTCGAATAGTCTCGAATAGGAGGGAGATTCGAGACATGAGTGTCTGTCAATGCTATATGCGGGATAAAGGTCATATGCAAGTAAGGTGTCCTTAATTTCGTGAAGACTTGAAGAGTTTACGAGATTCAAAGGGAAAAAAGAAAGTCGACGGTGGTAAGATGAATGTAGTTGACAATGGTGGTGATGAGTTTCTTATGACGGAAATTCCAATGGATGGAATTTTGAGAGAGGAAAAACCAAAGTGGGTGTTGGATAATCCAGCGTCATCACATATATGCAATGATCGCTCTATGTTTGAGACGTTGAACGGCAAGGGACAATTTGGTGAAATAAAAGTGGGTAGTAAGCAAATGATGAAGATTAAAGGTGTCGGGAGTGTACGTTTCAAGCTTCATGATGGAAGTGTGAAAACCGCTTTGAATGTGAAGTATGTTCAGGGTGCGGCTAGGAATATTCTTTCACTTGGTGTGTTGACGTCCTGTGGGTACCGTTATGTTGGAAGAAAAGACACTTGCAAGGTTTACAAGAGAGATTAACTAGTTATTCGAGGACGGAAAATACCGAATAATCTATGTTACTTGGAAGGGGAAGCTTTGCAAGGGAGGACTTGTTGTGGAGGTAATAAAGGGAAGAAGAAGATCAAGAAAAGAGTGCATTTCTCGGATAAAGATGAAGTATTAAGAATTTTGAGTCAAGGGAGGATTTATTAGGGTATGACTCAAATTACCTTAATTAAGTTTTGGAGAAGCCTTGAAAAACAAGGAGTATATTTTCTAATTTAGTATGCGTTTAAATTAGGAAAAGATTGTGTTTAGCCTATATAAATAGAGGATGATTATGTAGGATTTTCCAATGTTGCAAAAATCGCGAGTCGCTACCCGGGCGGTCGACCACCCTGTAGCCTGTAATCGGTCTAGGCACGATTAATCGGTGATTAATCGGTTTTGCAAATTTTATATATAAATTTCATAGTTACTTGTATGAGATGGATACAACACTTTAAATACACTAAAATTAAATGAGTTTAAAGTTACATTGTTCAAAACATAGACATAGATAATAAAAGTTAACAGTTAACAATTCAAAGTCACATTGTAAAAAAAAATGTTTGACTTTCGTTGACCGATTAGGCCGATTTGACCGATTTTTGTCCTATTTGACTGATTTTTGACCGATTTGACTGATTTTTTGCCGATTTTTGACCAGACCGATTTTCACCCGATTTGCCTTATTTTCCAAGGTGTATGGCCGAGTAGCGATTAATCGACGATTACAAGGCCGCCTAGGCTGATTTTTGCAACATTGGGATTTTCATAATCCAAAAAGAGGTGAGAAAAACTTGTGAGAGAGTTTTGTGAGTATTTTTTTTGAGAGTTGAAGCGTCTCAATCTTGTAATCATAAATCTATATTAAGTTTTTCTAGTGGATTAGGCTTGAGGGGCCGAACCGACAAATAGTTGTGTGCTGTGTTTGTTATTCGTTGTTCTTAATTGTATGGTTATTTGTTGTGTGATCCTTTGTCATGGGTGTAATATCCTTACAAGTGGTATCAAGAGCCGAGGTTCGAGAAGAAGGAATCATATAACTTCGAGGAGGCCATTACGAGAAGAACAAATACTTTGTGTTTGGTTCGTCATATTCTGCGTAACGGTGGTAGAATTCACATTGTGGATTAGTTAACTGTTGGATCTTCGTCAATTTTGGAGTGGAGGTTCTAGACACATAGATCTACAATCTCACTGAAGGGATTTTCCGTTTGACATTCCAGCAGAGAGTTATAAGCCATCAAAGTTTCTGCCCAGAATCTTTGTTTGGTAGTTTTTTAGGAGCAAGTTTTTATTGGTTTTTTTTATTGCTCTAGCGTTGTGTGTTTTGGATTGCTGGTTTTAAAAGGATGGCAAGTGAGATGTCAAAGTTCTCGATCTCGATATTTGATGGGAAGATGGATTTTAAGGTGTGGAAGATGATGATTTAGGATGTGTTGGTACAATAAGGTATTGATGAAGCTTTGGAGGAGAAACAACCAGCAGTGATGAAAGATGATGTTTGGAAGACGATGCAGAAGAAGGCTTCGAGTACAATTAGGTTGGCATTGGCTCCTGAAATCAAATACAGTGTTTTAAAGGAGAAGACACCGAAGGATATTTGGGACAAGCTCACGAATATTTATGCATCAAAGTCGTTGACGCATAGATTATTTTTGAAGATGGAATTGTATTCGTTGAAACTTGAAGAGGGAAGTAATCTGCATGATCACATTAATTCTTTTAATCAGTTGGTTTGTCAATTAGCTAATGTAGACGATGCTATCAAAGATGAAGAACAAGCCTTGTTGATGTTGTCATCATTACCGAAATCATATAAGCCGTTTGTGCAAACTATGTTGACGGGGAGGACCACTTTGACATTTGAGGATGTGCTAAAGGCGTTGCGTGATAATGAGAGAATGAAGTGGAATGATAGTTCCTCGTGTAGCGATAAATTGTTACTCGAAGATGACTCTGAAAGAGGTATAAATTTCCAACGCGGTAGTTCGAAAGGGCGTTCGAAGTCTCGAATAGGAGGAGATCGAGACATGAGTGTTGTCGAATGCTACTATTGCAGGGATAAGGGTGATATGCAAGTAAGGTGTCCTCAATTTCATGAAGACTTGAAGAGTTTATGAGATTCAAAGGGAAAAAAGAAAGTCGATGGTGGTGAGATGAATGTAGTTGACAATGGTGGTGATGAGTTTCTTATGACGGAAATTCCAATGGATGGAATTTTGAGAGAGGAAAAACCAAAGTGGGTGTTGGATAATGCAGCGTCATCACATATATGCAATGATCGCGCTATGTTTGAGACATTGAACGGCAAGGGACAATTTGGTGAAATCAAAGTGGGTAGTAAGCAAATGATGAAGATTGAAGATGTCGGGAGTGTACGTTTCAAGCTTCATTATGGAAGTGTGAAAACCGCTTTGAATGTGAAGTATGTTCAGGGTGCGGCTAGGAATATTCTTTCACTTGGTGTGTTGACGTCCCGTAAGGTTTACAAGAGAGATCAACTAGTTATTCGAGGACGGAAAATACCGAATAATCTATGTTACTTGGAAGGGGAAGATTTGCAAGGAAGGACTTGTTGTGGAGGTAATAAAGGGAAGAAGAAGATCGAGAAAAGAGTGCATTTCTCGGATAAATATGAAGTATTAGGGATTTTGAGTCAAGGGAGGATTTATTAGGGCATGACTCAAATTACCTTAATTATGTTTTGGAGAGGCCTTGAAAAACAAGGAGTATATTTTCTAATTTAGTATGTGTTTAAATTAGAAAAAGAGAATATTTTCTAATTTAGTATGCGTTTAAATTAGGAAAAGATTGTGTTTAGCCTATATAAATATAGGATGATTTTGTAGGATTTTCATAATCCAAAGAGAGGTGAGAAAAACTCGTGAGGGAGTTTTGTGAGTATTTTTTTGAGAGTTGAAGCGTCTCAATCTTGTAATCACAAATCTATATTAAGTTTTTCTAGTTGAAGCGTCTCAATCTTGTTATTCGTTGTTCTTAATTGTTTGGTTATTTGTTGTGTGATCCTTTGTCGTGGGTGTAATATCCTTACAGTATTTCGGTATCAGATCAACAAAAAGCTGAGACCAATGAGACAACATATGTATACAAAGAAGGACAGGAAATGGAAGAGGACGGGGCGATAACCAATTTGCACCAAATTGGAATCCATGAGTTCTCTTTAACTTCGCATCGTGTTTTGATATGACACACTCTATCAGTGGTATCAGTTTTTTGTTGATCTAAACACGACACCTTAACATATATATTGGGTCATAGAAAAATTCAGGAAACAAACTAATGTTTGACACATTGGGTGTTTGGATGACAAATCAACTTATTATTATCTCCATTACAGCAATTCGAGCCAACGTTAATATACTCCCTTATACGACCGTGCAATTGGTATGTAAGCATTCACGCGTATCACCTATTCCAACAAAACATAACCTGTATTAGCAGCAATACAATGCATCGT
>BQNB010036716.1:0-49932 GCA_026074375.1 Tanacetum coccineum | reverse complement strand
TATAATCGCCGGTGGCTCTGGTGGAACGTGCATAAATTGTTTAATCCGTTCTACTGAAACGATGTAATTGGCTAAGCTACAATACCATCTTGTAAAGAACACTTGGGCACCAGATAAGGCTAGTTCAAATGAAAGTGAGAGGCCAACCAACCCTATACAAAGATACAATTAGTTAAGCTTATATATCGTCACCTTGATTATATACATGTGAAGTATAGTACGTAACACACATACCTTGAGATGCAAAACTGTTTGCTATAAAAACCAGTAGAAAAGCAGCTGTGATCAGGGTCACGTTCGTAAATGCTTCTGTTCTTAAAATCAACCATTCCATGGTTGCATTCGAGAAAATAAAAGTACTTGCATCTGTATCTACCAGCTTAAGACAGTCTTTGAAGAACCTGTCTTGCATCTTAAATGCTTGTATTGTTGCTAATCCAAGCGATATTTCAGATGCATAGTTCATCATTGGTGCTTTTGTGTTTCCGTTAATTCTCATTAGTTCCCTTGCAGTTGGCTGATAATATCTATGAAAGTCAGAAATAGATGTTATGCCAGATATAGATCAGTACAAGCTAGTTAACCAAGTGAGCATGAATAGTTTTACCTGAGCATATTTTGAAGCTGTGACAGCAATGATGGCTACAATTAGAACTTGCCAAGTTATTGAATCCATAATGGCAATCATGGTGAGTATTTCAATACCAGCTCCAATCACATAGGCAATCGAAAAAGGTATGTCAAAATCAATTACACTCTGATCAGACGAGGCCTGCATGAATAATAGATTAGTTCTCAAACACGTTGTAAGTGTCTAACACACTAACTTAGCTCAATAAACTCTTACCCTTGTCAGAATTCGTCCAACGGGAGTAGAGTCAAAGAAGACCATGGGAGCATTAAAAATTGAATCCTTAAACTTATTAAAGAACGATTTCGAGGCTTTTAATCACAAAAGAGTAGCAAAAAATGATCTCAAAAACACAAAGAAGACACTTGTAGTCGAAAGCAAAGTGTAAACATTAATCAACATTATGGTGCTGATTTTCGGGATTGGTATACCAAATGCTAGCCAATAACTCGCTGCTGCCTGAAGACCAACAAAACCAATATGAGATACGATGGTTAAAGCAAAAAACCATAACCCTTTTGAGATGACGACATAATCTAAGAACGTTTTCCATCCAACATTCCCCGTCGCCTTCTTTTCTTCCTCAGTCAACTGTACTCCTGCTAAGCCCTTTGTTGGTATCCCCGCCTCACTATTTTCTTTACTAAGGTATCTTTTATTTTCTGTTTATCGAGTTCAGTTTTTTTTTCACGAGGTGACGGATCTAAGTCCTGTAATTATATCTTTATGAGCGTTCACAAGCTGTTCAAAGGCCGTCCCAACCATTAAGAGTTCTTCATAGGTTCCTAATTGTGTAACTTGGCCATCTTTCATAACCTTTAAAATAAGAAGTAATAAGTATTATTCGAAAAGTAATTATATATGATAACCTTAGAGTTACATTCTCGTTACCAGAATAGTGTTAACGGATGAAAGAAATTCCACTTGATGAGTGACGAGAATGACTGTTTTCCCCTAAAGACAAGTCATAACGCAATCCTGAAACACACGATTAAAAATTACGTAACTAAAATAAACACAAGAATCCCATTTCCAGATGTTTGAAATCTTACATTAAAAAGACTCGCTGCGGTATGTGCATCGACAACACTAAATAGGTCATCGAGAAGATATATATCAGCATCGTTATATACTGCTCTAGCGAGTTGAATCCTTTGCTTCTGTCCTTCACTCATGTTAAGCCCTCTTTGGCCTATTTCTGTTAGATCTCCATGTTTAAATTCTTCGATATCCTTATCCAAAGCACAAGCTTTAATGGCCTTCTCGTACATAGTTTTGTTCATTGGCTTCCCATATAGTATGTTATCTTGGATCGTTCCACTTTGAATCCAAGATGTTTGGCTAACATAAGCAATTGATCCAGAAATATCCACCTGAAAGAAAAGTATGAAAATGACATTTGTATAAATAACCGAAACTTACATGTCATTATGATAAATACATATGTATCGGTGAACTCACTGTTCCTAACGTTTTGGAAACCTCTCCAAGTATAGCATATAACATCGATGATTTTCTAGCACTAACTGACCCACAAACTGCAACTTTTTGCCCACGTTTTACTTCAAGATTAACGTTCCGAAGTGTTGGAGTGGTGGCAGGATCCCAAACGAAATCCCCATCCTGTATTTCGATACTGTTACCTGAGTTCTCGATTTCTTGTTTGTTTCACTAGTTTACTTAGAGTTCTATCGTACAGCCAAGAACAAGTAAATCCTATCAAACCATACTTTGACAAGAATTAACGCAAAAATATCATCATGCAACAACTTGTACGGTTCAGTCATATACCGCATTGTTGCTAAAAGTGTAAAAAAATGGCAAATCTAAGGGCACTTCTCAGAAGCGCACGTCCCAAAAGGATAGACTGAAAAATAAGGCGTAGCAGTGACATCCAATACAACATCAGGCCATAAACCTTCTTGAACGGAGCTTCAAGCACCAATGAATTCATGTCTCCTGCAAGATTCAATAATAAACTGAACTTTCTTCCACAACTGAACTTGATACTTACATGTTGTTTAAGATCTCGTAAGATTGATCTTACTCTCTTGTCCTGAGCAAAAAAAAAAAAAATATATGGGAAAAAAAAAAAAAAATTTTTTTTTGTGTGGGGGTGGGGGGGGTTAAAATAAAAACTCCATGAATGCCAAGACACTTTTGTATAACTTTTTGCGAATGTAAACTTAAGTAACCATAGATAATAATTGGTGCTAAACCAGGAAGAACACCTATTCCTACTATGGAGAATAGTACACCAATAGCTAGAATTAGTTGAATAAATGATGACCAACTCACGTGAAACCACATAGTAGATTCCCCATTCTATTAGCAATCAACTGCTAAGTAATTCACTAACTTTATAGACATGACAATGTTCATGGTTTCTCTCTTTCGTTAAGATTCACATGTTTAAAAGGTACTAAATATCGGAAGATAAAAGGGGGTTAAGAAATTGGGTCCTGTTTTTTTTTCAGAAAATGTAGAGTAGCGAATTATCCTTCAAATGCTAATGGAGCCTATTCTTTCTTCACCAAACATGTGCAGATTAATGTCCATTGCAAAAACTCTGTTCAAAAATTCGATGAAATTCAGTGATAGCATAAGGACATCCATGTTGGAAGAAAATAACCATTCTTAAGATCAATACGGCGTACTATTTATTTCAAGGACATATGTGCGGAACAATAATGTGATGATACCTACATTCAAATAAGTTTAATTCTTAGTTGCAGATACGCATCTATGTTTTAGACTTTAGTATAGTCGTTTTTGTTGTATAACATTTCTAGTCATTTTTGTTGCATAACGTTTCTAGACAGTAGTACGAAAGTATACTAGTTCGTAACAAAAGTATCTATGCAAATATAAAATGCTCAATAAGTAAATCAAAAAATATACAAGATCTTTAATGCAGAGATGTTTATCTATATAAATCTAGTCGAAACTGGTTAAACTATCAAAACCCGGCCAAAACGGGTAAAACCAGGTCACAACCTGGTTAACCAAGTCAAAACCAGTGTAACCCGGTCAGAACGGGTCCAACCTGGTTTAACCGGGTGAAACCCGGTCAAACCGGTTAAACCCGGTCGAAACTGGTTAAAGCCGGTCAAAACTGGTTAAACCCGGTCAAAGCCCAGTCAAAACCCTTTATGTGAAACTGAAATTTACATATTAGTCTTTGATGTTTAGAAACCATTCCAAAATTCGTCTATAAGGACCAAACATGTAACAAAGATTTACATAAATAGTCTCTGTAAAATTACATAATTTTGTGTAAAACATCTCCGCGTCACGGGCAACGGAGCGGAAGTTATAGCTCCTCATTTATACGCTGAATTTGAATTTACTTCATACATACACAAAGTAGAATCAATCAATATAACATACCTTAACACGTCATTGTACAACTTACCTTTAGAGGTGGGTTTTTGTAGATTTTGAGAAGCCATTTATAACACAAGATCAGCCTGTTTTTGAATGAAGGTGATGATTGCCAAATTGATCGTTGGGCTTTGAAGCGAGAAATATGAAGAGGCTAAACTTTTAAATTTTTAAATCTAAGTGCGATATGTATGTGAATTAAGGTTTTAACTTTTATTTATTTTCAACTAGATTAAAGGCCCACCCGATGGGTGGGCTAGTTTAAAGTGTTTCTTATGATTTTGATTTTATATGTTATATTAATATAGATACATTCACAACTTTATATTCTCTATCTCTATCCATATCTCTATCACTTTGGTTACTATCCGTATGAGGATAAGCTCGTTATTTTTTATCGTAATTAAGCTCGTTCCAATCAAACACTTTTGAATTTCACAATCAAACACTTTTAAATTTCACAATCGCTGGGTTAAACCTGGTTAAGCTCGATCACAGCCCGATCAAAACAGATGAAACCCGGTCGAAAACCGATAAAACCCGATGGAACCATTTATGTAAGTCTCACGATGTTCCTTTTCATAGGATATTGATTTTGTTTGATCACCAAAGGTAATTATGTTTGCTTAAAACTTAAAAACAAGTAATTGTATAAACTTTTAAAATACCTTTTAAAACTTGAGTTCATATATATATATATATATATATATATATCCAAACACTAAAGGGCTTTGACTCAATAAAAATCTACTTTCGAAAAACTAATGGATTCATTGGAGAGATTTTGTGGATAAAAAGTCAAGGGTTCGCGTCTTGGCTCCTGCCTACTTCATTTGGTGCACCACTGGGCTAGGAGAGTTGCCAAAGCTACTTCTTATGGGGTGGACAATGACTAGTACCAATAGGCACCCGGGTTAGATTGTTCCGTCAATTTACACCTTTTGTGGATATATAAATTATTCAAACAATGTGGGCTTAATGAAATAGTTGTCTTAACAATGTTTATACCCAAATTTTCAAAAAATTGCATGACAACTTTTAGCAACTTTTTTTAAAATGTAGTTGCTAAGAAAAAACTTCTTTGCACTTATAATTTTTTAAAATTCACCTACAAACTCTATTATGTAAGACATAATAAAATTCTCTCAAGGAGTCCTTATGGGTGAAATGGATCCATGTATATAAGCTTCGAGGTCGTAACTTTTGGAACATTCCTTTGCGTGGTAATATATCGTGGGGATGGAGGAAGATTCTATAGGTTCGCCCTTTGATTCGTCAATTCATTTGGTACTGTCTTGGGGATGGTGGTGTCAGCTTGGTTTGATCGTTGGTGGTTGTTGAGTCCCTTATCGCAGCTTGTTACCCCTCGGGGTATTCATACTGCGAGATTTGACATGTTGACTAAGGTTCAAGATGTTATCTTTAATGGAAGTTGGAAGTGGCCGAATGAATTGTTTTTGAAATACCCTTCTCTTTATACGCTCACGATTCCTACTCTTGTTCCTAACAGTTTCGATCGGTTAATTTGGAAGACTCAGAATGATGTGGACTCTGGTTTCTCGGTTGCTACTATGTGGGAGTGTATTCGGCCTAGAGAGGACGAGATTGGTTGGTATAATTTAGTGTGAACATTCCTCGCCATGCGATCCATCTTTGGTTGGTTATAAAAAGGAAGATGAAGAATCAAGATAAACATAGCAATGAGATGTTAGTAGCAATACTAACTTAAAACTACTTGAGTGTCCTTTATGTGAGCGACAACCTGATTCCCATGACCATCTTTTCTTTGATTATATTTCTTCTTCTTTGGACCTGATTGTGGCTCTGCTTAACCCTGTGTCAAGTCAAAGGTCGGCTAGGAGTGTTATTGCAAAGCTTGTTTTCGGTTATCTTTTTCTACTTCTTTAATCCCTCTCAACATATGCCGAGGACACATAAGCCCACTCATCTATACTTCTTTATTTACATTGAGAAGCGTCCCAATAAATACACATAAGGAAATATAAACTTATGGTTCTGTGCACAATTTCTTTATTTAAATGAAGAGGCGTCCCAATCCAATTAAATCAGGAGATTATAAATCATCCTACTTATAGGCTTTCGACATAACATCCCAACTACTATTACACACTTTTACTTTTCCCTACGTTATATTTTTACCCCTTTTAGCCTTGGATCCATATCATTCTCACATTCCCTTAAAGGGACTTTAACCGTACCCTTGCGGTACCATTAACATTCTTAGACTATCCCGAAGGATACCATTACATTCATCATTAACATTCTTAGGCTATCCAGAAGGATACCATTACATTCACACTAGATCCAAGCTAGATTTAAATTTATCATTCTTTACCTCTTTTTGTCATTTACGTATTTTTCTAATCATATACTCTTTCATTTCCACTTTTATTGCCTTAAGCCATTATTCTCCACACCTTATCATCTTTCTTTATATTAAACAAGATCCAAATGATACTTGTCATTCTCATGTATTACATAAAGATATGCATTTCTTGTTTTCTTGTCAACTCCACGTTGAACTCATGATCAAATTTTATACCAATATATCCTTTATTTCATTAATCTCTTTCATATATCTACGAGTTTGCATTCATTCTTTATCACTCATATACGTCTCGTACTTAATCACATCATACCATCACATTATACTTTATTATGTTTTATACATTATATGACTTATCATACTTTAACCCTTTATTGGTAATTCATATAAGCGCTTACTCTCAATACAATAATTCTTTATTAACCAACTTTTTCATAATTCAAACATCTTCACATTACCTAGCTCATACTTACGTACTTTCATCATTAGTTATCAAAATGCAATTATATGCATTTATCTTACCTCAAGCATTTCTTAAACTCATACCATCATACACATTTTACATCACTTACATGTTTAAATAACCTACCATAGACTTTACATTACATAAACATATACTTCTATACTTAACACTTTTCCGATAAGTGTTTCACATTTCTAGTCACATTCATAATCCTTTAGTCTAAGGTAAGATAACGTGTATCACATTTCATAATCATTCTATATCTAAGCATCATTATCATCAAAATCACAAGTACTAACGACCTTATAAATAAGGCATTCGCATTCTTCGCTACTTACACTTATGACATACGCATCTACGAGTGGTCTAAGTTTAGGCAACCTATAGTGGAAACCTACTTCACTTAGACCGAAGCTCTGATACCAAGTTTAAACGCCCCTTTTTCTAACTCATAAATTTGACCAAAATTAAAGCTTTTCACGGAAACGACTCACCAGGATTGACCTTATGTCATTCCTTAATAAAATAATAAAAATACATTACCATTCAACCCTTGAAAGTTTCATTAACATGAAATAGACTCAAATAGCTTTACAACGGTATAAAGCACACCTTCTAACTCTTTACGGTTTAGTTTTTACGACTAAGACAAGAATAACCAAAAACTGTCACTACTGAGACATGGATACGCCGTATCCACCCTAAACCTTCAATACGCCATATCCATACCCATAGATATGTCATATTGGACCATCAGACCCAGAATCTACATGACCCTTATTCACATACTTCACGAAGTTTACCAAACACCCGTTTTGACCTGTTTGCATACACTCTAATACATCTATAACAAAAGACTTGCACACTTTAACTTCTACAATTACATACCTAGCACTTGACGACCAACTATTATAAATCACTTTATGATACTTTAACATAAAACATGATGGAACTCGGTATCTATATTAAGCTCTTAAGCATGTTCCAATACACCTTCAACCTTATTACCCTTCTAATCTGTATTTCAGTTCTACACCTTAATCCAAGCTTTACCTTCTTCGCAAGAACCTACAAACATTTCAACTTAAACACGTAAGCGGCAATGCTTAGTAAGTAAAACAACAATAATACACAATTATACTGATTTACACATATAAGCATCATTCGGATAGACATAAGTCCGAAGATATTCAACATCATTACTTAACCAAGAACACTTAATCCAATTATCATTCTACACTAACATATATAATCTTACATACCTTAACTAGTCCATAACTTGACTAACCACTCCTTTGGCTAGATAAGCCAAATTAACCTTACACCAAATCTTAATCTCACTACTTTAGTCGAATGCTTCATACACCTTAAGCACATCCTTATAGATAACACATATATGATAATTCAATATAATTTCAAATTATAACCATTTTACTTACCTTGAATCCAAGCTAACTTTATCAATAACACCATCACCATCATCCAATGCTTTCCATCCTAATACCATAATCACACATATTATTAACACATTAAAGAGATATCATAATATGGATTTATACAACCCATTAACACATCCTTCCTTATTCCTTAACATCATATGATCATATATTGATCATATGGTGAAAACCCCTAATTTTACTAATTTCACATATATACAATTTAACCCATTATCATAATTACCTTAATTCTTTGTTTAGAACCACAATTACCCAAAACCCCCAATTTGGGTATAAGAACACTAATTCTTAATTGCAATTTAACTTAATAATTAGGTTACTTACTTGAGGGAGGGTCATTACTAGGGCTTAACCCTTTGATTATGGCCTTGATTTCCTCATCAATAGCTCATCATCTTCTTTCTTTATCGCTCTCTAAAACTTGAACTAGAAAACACAGAGAATCCTCTCTAGAAATATCCAGAGGCTGTGATATATATTAAGTGAGGTGGTGACTCATCAAAAAGGGTAGTTTGGTCATTTCCTTTGGCCGACGTATTTACTACGTCGTATCCTTTCCCATGGATGCACCGTATCCATGCTAGACTACCAATACTCCATATTCATTAACCCCGATATGCCATATTCACTTCTTATATCAATACGCGATATTCACACTTGCCAATACGCCGTATTGGTTCTGACAGACATACGCTTAAGTCCATTAGCACATTTAAGCTACTAAAATCATAGTTAAATTTATCAAATGGCCTTTTCGTAATTAGATACTTAAAAATCAATTTTGGGGTGTTACATGAAGACCAAGTTATTGAAGTGACCAAGTTATTGAGTGTGGAGTTCTTCTTGCATCTTTGGAAGCTGCCTAATTCCCTTATTCCATCAACTCTACTTTTTGGTTGAAAAGGTGGTCATCGGGTGATTCTATGGTTCTTGGAAGTGATTATGTCTTTGGTTACATTATTAGAGCGGAGTGACAGGTGAGAGATATACTCTTTTTTTCTTCTCCAAGGTTTTTCCCATTGGTTTTTTCTTGAGAAAGTTTTTTAACAAGGCAGTCTCAAATGGCGTCTTATTCTCCTAGTATGTAGCTGTGGTGTAATAATCAAAAGATTAATTACGGTTTAATAATCACATTTCCATTAAAAGAGAAAAGAGATGGGCACATGTGATTATGGGTTGGTTTAAGAAAGGAGTGTTTAGTGTGTGTGGAAGGTATAATCATTTTTTGGGTAGAAGGGATTAACAAATGATTAGGAGGATGTTTAGAATAGAATGAATTGTGTGGAGACATGTGAGGAATACATGTGGGATTTTGTAAATCATTTATATAGAAAAAGGTAGGAAGGATCAAAGTAAGATTAACCTTTAAATACCACAAACTCGAATAGTCACTTAGACTTAATCCATAATAATCAACAATGGATTTGATCACTAATTATCTTGATGCAAACAAGCTAAGTGTTTTGCATCTCAAGTAAAGCATATCCCATAATGGGAAAGGATGTGTTTACGCAAAGTGACCTTTGATTTAGTTTGACCAATAAGGAAGTAAAACCCGTTACGTGATTAGGAACAACGTAAATTCAGATGAAGGTCAAATGAATATTTCAGGTTGTTGGTATATTGAAAGTATATTCATACTAGGTTTAGAGAGAAGTTTTAGCCATGGCAAGAGGCAATAATAAAATATTTAAGTTGGCATTTTTTTAAAAACGGGAGGATTTGTTTTTGCTCCTCTGTAAGTCTAAACCTTATTTGGAGTGTTCCCAAATGCTCAAATATCATATTCATACATTTATTGAAGTTTCCACATGTGTCGAGTAAGAGGAAAGCCGACTAATCAAAATCCGCAAACTTGGGAAAGCTATTGGCGCGCTGACCCACTCGCTGACATGCGATTAGTGCGCAAGGAACAATGTTCGTGGTTTTCGGATTTTATCTATCATTTGTAATTGTAAGTGTTGCGAACGTTTATTTGTCACCATTAAACATAAAGAATATCCTAGTCAATGTTGCACCAACAAGGAGGACGAGTATGAATGTGATGTTACACCTATCCCGATACGACATTCAACCCGCAACAAAGTGTTACCAACGAGGTTAGTAGATTACCAACTTAATGTTCATGAATTATTGTTAACACTTGACGAGGAACCAATGAATTACAATGAAGCCAAGTTGAAACCGCAATGGCTCAAAGCAATGAAAACCAAGCTTGATTCTATTGTAAAGAATAATACTTGGAAACTCATTCCTCTACCTAAAGGTGTTGTACCAATTGGGTTGAAGTTGTTGTTTAAGATCAAAAGAAATGCGAGTGGTTTAATTATGAAGTACAAAGCACATTTAGTTGCTAAAGGCTATGTACAAGAACCCGGGTTAGATTTTGATGAAGTATTCACGTTGGTAGCTAGACTCGAGACAATACGACTATTGATTGCTCTCGCGGCCAGGAAAGGATGGAAGATTCATCATTTGGATGTGAAAATGGCTTTTTTGCATGGTAAACTAAAGGAAGAAGTGTATGCATTCAACCTGAGGGATTTGAAAAACCAAGAGAGGAGAAAAAGGTATATAAGCTAGCTAAATCATTGTATGGCCTAAGGTAAGCTCCAAGGGCATGGAACATAAATCTCGATAATACTTTAAAGGAGATGGGTTTTCAACAATGCATGCAAGAAAAAGGCGGTTTATAAAGTGGTAACCAATGGAGAATTTATCTTTGTTGCGGTTTATGTAGATGATTTATTTGTGACTAGGACAAGCTTAGATTGCATCAATGAGTTCAATAAAAGAATAGCATCTCAATTTGAAATGTCAGATCTTGGTGAGTTAACTTACTGCTTAGGTATTGAAGTCTCACAAGGAAAGGATTGCGTGGAGATCAAGCAAGAGAGATATGCAAGGAAGATCTTGAAAGAAGCTGGTATGGAAGATTGCAATGCAACTTTATATCCAATGGAGAAGGATCTCAAGTTGTCAAAATCTGGGATGAACCAAGCTACCTAATATCGAAAGGTGGTGGGTTGCTTGCGTTACCTCTTACACACTCATCCAGATTTGACTTACTTGGTTGGTGTGGTTAGTCGATATATGCAAATTGCAAGAGAATCACATGCTCATGCTATCAAGTAAATCCTACGCTATCTTAAAGGAACAACTTCATTTGGTATTAAATACAATGGTAGTAATGACATGAAATTGATAGGATATAGGGATAGTAGTTATGATGTTGATGTTGATGATGGACGAAGCACTACTGGATATGTTTTCTACCTTGGTACATCGCCCATTACATGGTGCTTACAATAGCAAACTCCTGTGGTATTATCTTCGTGTGAAGCTGTGTTCATGGCAACCACTGTAGCTGCGTGCAAGCAATTTGGGTTAGGGAGTTATTGGCAGAAGTGACAGGACAGGAAAGATAAAAAGTGATAATTAGAGTTGATAACAAATCAGCGATTGCATTATCAAAGAACCTAGTCTTTCATGGAAATAGCAAACACATCCACACTCGATGTCACTTCATTTTTTTGGGGGGTAACCATGGTTTTCAACTCTTTGGCCGACTAATCCACGGGGTTCGAACCCACCGCCACACAGACTCAAACCAGGTAAAGCCCTACCATTTTAGGAGGTTGGCGTGGCCACTTCAAGGTTGTTTCCACCTGGCAGGAATTAAACTTGAGACCTCACACACTTTAGAGTGATAGCCACAAGCCTTTTTGCCACTAGGCCACCCTTGAGTGGTTTCGATATCACTTCATTCACGAGGTGGTTGTTGGAGAATTCCTGGATATGGCTTAGTGTGTGTTTCGAGAGTTATCAGGAAGTCATCCTAGTTGGAGTAGAAGTCCAACAAGTTTACTTGACATGAAAGTAATTATCTTCCGGCCAATTAGATAGTTATAAGGTTAAGTAAAGTGTAATCCTAGTTATAATCTAATGCGTATAGTTTAGTCTATATATACCGAGAAGGGTAAGGATTTACCTTTGTATCGTTTTAGAGTTTTGCGTTAGTTTCTTCAAAAATTTAAACCTGCGTGTTAGGCAGCAAACCTGGTGTTCTTTTTCCTGTGTCGTGTCCTTGTTTTCTGCTTATGTGTGCATAGTCTGATCACCATCATTGGAGGCCATCTGCAATCTTAAAAGATGATCTTCTTAGATATCTAAACGTCCTAGAAACCCCAAATCACACATACATAAACTAAAGATAAAAAGACTTAAATTAGTGAACCAAATCCTAAATGACACACTTTGATTGAGACTATCAACTTTTGTTGAGTACCTCATACTAAATACCATACATTATATAACCTCGTTCGGTCACATTAAATCTGGTTATACTTGATTCCCTAGCACTTGAAGAGAAATAACCCATCGCCATGTACCCATTTAAACAACCAAATACAAAGAGTACCTGCTCATGATATCTCTAGATATAAACAATTATATAGTGTCACCAATAATTCGCGGCCTGGACTATAAGGTATCGATTCACTACTACATTTATGATACATGGAAGGCAATGTCTAACAATTACTTAAGTAAAATTGACCCATATCACATACTGCCAACATTGCTTTAAAGAGTATATGATGAAACATTTGGATTTAAAGGTAAAAGCCTATTTTATCAGCCGTTTTATTAAAGAAATGCATTAATAACAAAGGTGATGATTTAAACTCGTTGACTTAATCTTTATGGGCTTTTGATATTAGTTTAGGTATCGTCCGAACGCACCCCTAGTTCTCAAAGGAATCACTTGTACATTCAAAGAAGAGACTCGAGTAGGGATCGTTGGAAGGACAGCAAGTGGTAAGACTACACTGATAACAGTCTTGTTTCGTTTGGTAAAACCTGATAGCAGAAGTATTCTTATAGACGGATTAAACATTTGCTCTATAGGTCTTAAAGATCTAAGGATGAAACTAATCGTCATACCACAAGAGCCTACCCTTTTTAGAGGCAGTATCCGTACAAATTTGGACCCTTTAGGACTACATTCTGATGATGACATTTGGAAGGTAACAAAATCATCTAAATAACCTCTATGAATCCATACGTTCTTGATGTAAGAACATAATTAGTTTTAATTGTTTTGCAGGCATTAGAGAAGTGTTGACTTAAAAGTACCACCAAAGTCTTCCAAATCTGTTAGATTCATCAGGTGAGTTGATTTTATAGGAATGTCGTGCTAACCTAATGTTATAGAAGACTTTAAGCCTTACTTTTCTTCTGTTCTTACAGTGAACGATGAAGGAGAGAATTAGAGTGCTGGTCAAAGACAACTATTCTGTATTGGAAGAGTATTACTCACGAGAAACAAAATCCTATACTCGATGAACCGACTTCATCCATCGATTCAGCCAAAGACGCCATTCTACAAAAAATTATAAGAGAATAATTTTCGAGTTGCACTGTCATAACTATCGCTAATAGAATTCCAACAATTATAGACAGTGACAAGGTCATGGTTCTCTCTTTGCGGTAATATTCATGCATGTTAAAATGTACTAAATATTTGAAGATAAAAAGGGTGCGTTTAAGATATTATCCTTGTTTTTTTTCACGGAAAGTGGTGGGAGTGCGACGTCCTTCAAAGTAATGAAGATGATTTTTCTTCTCCAAACTTGTGGACGAATTACTTGTCCCGTTACAGAAAGAACTTTGTTTAATAATCGGATGTACTTCAGTCGATTGCTTAAGGAGCATTCTATGTTCGAAGAAACTAACCATTCTTAGCATCAATACGGAGTACTATGTATTTCAAGGACATATGTGCGGAACAACAATATGAGGATACCTACATTCAAATAAATTTCAATTCTCAGTTGTAGATATGCATCTATGTTTAAGACTTTAGTACAGACATTTTTGTTGCATAACGTTTCTAGACAGTAGTACGGAAGTATACTAATGGCATAACAAATTAACAAGCGTATATATACAAGTATAAACTCTAGAGTTTCTGTATTAGATACATCAAGTATGCACGTAATTAGGCTCATATTTCATAAACCTAAATTTTTCAAACTTTTTTTAAACTTATGAGCTTACATAAGCTTATTCTATCATAATAAGCTTATATAGGCTCATAAGTCTCAAAATAAGCCAAAACTTTTGAGATTACAAAACTTTGTCTAACATTAAAGGAGTATAAACAGGATTTGCTCATCTATCATAACACAACTCGGAAGTTATACCTAAAAGCACCGCTTACTTTTGCAATGTTCTTAACTATGTTAAGATTGATATTCTTAGTGTTCTCCTATTTGAAGAAGGTAAGCTTCCTGTCAAATACTTGAGTGTTTCATTGGTCCCTTCCCACCTTATTTATCGGGATTGTACGAAGTTGGTCTAGAAAGTGAAAAAGCAAATTAGTGATTGGAAAAATAAATCTTTATATTTTGTTGGGCGCGTATAGCTTATTCGTTTTGTTCTTGCCTCGATGCATGTCTACTGGGCCTCGGTTTTCATTCTCTCATCGCATCTTATGCTTGACCTAGAACAATTAATGAGAGGTTTTCTCTGGTGACAAGGAGACATGCATAAAGGTAAGGCTAAAGTTGCTTGGGAAGCTGTTTGTTTACCTAATTGTGAAGGTGGTCTGGGAATTAGACACTTGAAAGCTTTTAATAAGGCTCTTATTACATCTCATTTATGGAGTATTATTTCGCTTAAAGAGTCGTTATAGGTTAAGTAGATTCACACCTATAAGCTAAGAGGTTGTACTATATGGGAAATTCCCTTGCGAGGTAAGATGTCTTGGGGATGGTGCAAAATTCTTCAAGTCTGCCCGTTGGTTCGTCAATACTTTTGGCATAGGATTGGAGATGGTTTGATGGTTTCTGCTTGGTTTGATAATTGGTGCTCTATTAGTACTCTCTCCAACATTATTCCTAATCGTGATATTTATGTAGTCGGGTTTCAGTTATCTTCCAACATTAGTGAGCTTATTGTTAATGGAAACTCGGTTTGGCCAAATGATTGGCATGTAAAATTACTGAGCTTATCCAATATTAGTGTACCGCACCTCTATAATGCAGCTGATGGGTTATGTTGGAAGAATCATTGCAATGTTGATTCTGGGTTTTTTGTTGCTGCGGCTTGGGACTGTATTCGGTCTAGGGGTACCGAAATTGATTGGTATAATTTGGTTTGGTTTTCGCATCATATTCCTAGACATGTGATTCATCTTTGGTTGGTCATTAAACGGAAGCTTAAGACTCAAGATACTCTGAAGCAATAGGACGTGCAGCCTGAGTCTCATGATCACCTTTTCTTTGAGTGTGTTTTTTCTATGTAGGTTTAGAAGCACTTAACATCTTTCATTGGCATGCCTAATGTTTCAGTGTTCTTGAATTTGATTATGGATTTCCTCATTCCTTTACCTAGTGTTATTATGAAGCTTGTCTTTGCGGCTTCATGCTACTTCATTTGGCAAGAGAGAAATAACAGGTTATATTTGAACCCGAGAATATCTAAGGATCAAGTCATTGATGTCATCAAGTCTACTGTTCGTTTGAAGCTCCTCACGTGCAAGTTTAAGAAGATGAAGAATGTCCAGATGTATCTTCATCTTTGGAAGTTACCATATTCTCTTTTTAATCATTCTTCATAATGTTTATTGATTGCTATCCTATTTGTTTGAAGGGTCTACCTTTGGTTGATTATTTGGGTTTTGGAAGTGAGTTTGCTCTTGGTTATGCATGTAGAGAGGAGTGTCAACTGAGAGTTGTTCTCTTTTTTCCTTCTCTAATGTTTTTCCCATTGGGTTTTTCTTGGGAAGGTTTTTTAAGGAGGCAGTCTTAGTTGGCATACTTTACTCCTAGTGGTATGTTGGCGGCTCGTTGGGGTATGTCTTGTTCCATGAAGTGGTTATTTCCTATTGGTATTATTGGTTTTGTAGTTAGTTATTCTTGTTGAGTGGCACGTCACTTATCGTTTAGTGGTTGTTCAAGCGTTGCTTGAGGTTAATGTGGTGCTTCTGCCACATTTCATTGTACTTAAACTTTCCGGTGATTAATATATTTAACCGGGGTAATTCCTTTTACCCAAAAAACTCAGAAGTTATTTTTTATGTCTTGCAAAGGTCTCTCAACCTCGTGGTTTTGAAAACCAGACAGGACTAGGCGGTCAGACCGGTTTAACCTAGAACTGATAAAGCCACCATTTCGGTATCAAGGGGTCAGTAACAATTGCTGAATCGCTAGGTCAAACCTAGCAAAACCCGGTCAAACCCTGTCAAAACCAGCAAAACACGATTAAAACCCGCTTAAACCCGGTCAAAAAAGATTAAACGCGATCAGAACGAGTGAAACACGGTTAAACCCGGTCAAAACCAGTAAAACCTGGCCAAAACCCGATCAAAACTCGTTAAACCCGGTCACAACCCAATGAAAACCGTCATAACCAGGTCAAAACCAGTAAAACCTGGTCAAAACCAGTGAAACCCAATCAAAATCTGTTAAACACGGTGAAACCATGTCATAATCGGTTAAACCCGGTCACAACCCAGTGAAACCCAATCACAACCAGTGAAACCCGGTCAAAACCGGTAAAATATAACTAAAAATTATATAAGTGGCTCCTCAAGTTTAACATTTGTTCAAATTCTGCCCCAAAGACCAAATATGTAAAAGAAAATCTGTTCTCGAGGACTAAAACTATAAACAAGTCTATGTTGACGGACTAAACCTGTAAGAAACATTTACATAAATCATCCCTTAATGTTACCAGAAATTGCAAAAGTCATTCTTGGTTGGGAAAATTCCCAAATGGGTCCAAACACAAAAGCCACATGCCACTATAACCCACCAAAAAGTTTTTTCTTAAAATAGCTTAGGGCAACTGGGCAACTTAAGTAGAATTTGACATTTGTCTTTATTTTAATATTTAAGTAAAAAATGTGTAAAATAAGCAACTTGTCCTTTTTGGCGACTTATATTTAAGGCAATCGGACTTTTACCCATGGGCAACACTTTTTATCCCCCAAATCAACACATATATATATACGCTCATAAAAATCAAACATAGACAAACACAAATGTTATCTTGATCCTCATCTTCACCATCCACACCCATCTTCTCCACACACACATAGAAAACACACCTCACCACCATAAAAAAACCCTCAAATTCAATTTCAATCCCTAACACCGAACCCCAAATTATTGGAATCATTCGAATCGGCAGGAAGAACAAATTGATCAATTAATTATGATGAATAACTCCAGGTGCTAGGGCATCACCTACTGGAAGTCGTAAAAGAAGACGGAGAAGCAGTTGTACCATTATTCCAAAAATTGGTGATGATATTGTAAGGTTGATACTTAAGTACCCTGACTGATATATTATCAATAATCTCTTTTACATTTTATATTTCTTAATTTACTACATACAGGTAATGGATGAAGAATGTGTTTTCTAAATTGTTTGATAATGAATCTGATTGTATTTGAAAAAAAATACTCGTTATTGTATTGACAGTTCGTTTTGTATCGACACAAAAACTAAAAGAAAAAATACCCGTTATTGCATATGTTCAGTTGATCCCGAGATTAATCTACGCAACTTAATATGAAATTAAGGTTCAATTATGGTTGTGTGTTGTGATGCTAGTTGTGATTTGTTACATGTCAAGCGTTTTGATTCTGATTCATTGTTAGCTCTTTTCATTGTTCTGTAATCCAAATAATTGTTCTATATCATCTTGTTCTATGAAGTGATTCTAGTCATTTTCATTAAATCAAGAATATTATGTTTCTATGTACGAATGTAATGTAATAATTTGTGATATGTGTTGTAGTTCAATCTTTGAGTTGAATTTATTGGTTTTTAGAGATTAAAAATGTTTTTTTATTGTAAAATGTTTGTCGTGGTTCCTAATATGCGTTGTTGGTTATGATTGTAGTTCCTTGTTAGGTTTGCCTTTTGGTTTTCGTTGCTCTGTACTCGAATTGAAAAGATTGAAAAGTGTTTTACAAGTGTGTAACCCATAACACCAAACGAGTTGACTCGTGATGCCACTGTTGGGATTTTATAACTAGTAAACCATGTTTACTACGAGTACGTAGCGGATATGGATCTAGTTTGATGCATATAATTAACACACATATAAGTAAGAAACACTAACCTCTTATTGAATGAGCTAAATCAAACAACGAGTATCTTGCCTTGAAAACTTAGTAGTTAAGTTACCACCTCTACGGTTGCTCACACAACATGTCCAACGAACACACCAAGTTACTAGCCTTTACTTCATGTTCCGAACACACCAAGTTGTAGATGAGGTAGGAGAGCACTCTTCAATCCTTATCACACTCTTCAATCCTTATCACACTCTTCTTTCCCTTGTCTCCTAACTCGACACAAACACTCACTCTTGAAGCCTTAGGGGCCGGCCAAACCAAGCACCCCTTTGGGTTCTTGTTTTGTCAAATTAAGTCCCTTAGTTTATTAAATTTAAATGCACATCAAGTTAACAACGAACCAATGCCATTTAAATTCCATTTCGTGAAATATATTAATCAATAAATGTGTTTTAAGTATTTTAACGTGTGTGCCCCCAATAGGCTCACGTAATTCTAATCGTATAAAAGCGTATCCAACTCACATAATCCAACAGCTCCCACTTGGGAGTTCGAGTAGCAGATTCACATTTATACAGACAACGAAAATGTCTAGCAACACTCATAATTGTCTTAAAATTAGAAATAGTTGAGATAAAGTTTCAAGAACAATCTCATCTCAATGGTTAGTTATTTCTTGCTAGTATTATCATCCCTTTGTTACGGATACCGTTAAACCATGGATATGGATCCTAACTCATTCCATATAGTTTAACCATTTAGTTTCTCGTTATAGCAGTTAATTCAGATTTACCAAATGTAACCAAGAATCATCTTGAGTTACCCTCTGGGCACGGCCATGCAATTATCTGATTAATTATAGAGAGGCGCCATGCAATTGTTGACTATAAGTGTTGTGGATTGCAGCTTCACATCACTTCTAAGAATAGCCTTTATAACTACCTTATTCAGGATACCATTTGACTTAGACTTAAAAAAGTGATATCCACACATGCAAAACTTGCTTGTATCTCAAGTCTAAGGATGACTTATTTAACCATTTCGATATCTTACTCATGACATGGATCCAAAAGTAAATATCTGAAAGTTGGGGTGTGCAATATGCAATCCCCTAGGAATAACATATGAGTTTGGCGGGAACCATCCATATAATCAATGAATATTAACCAACACTCACATTTGTCTTAATGTAACAATATTCCCATATTGTTAACCGATAATGGACATATTTAGAATGATAAAAACATTCAAGGATTAAAAGTGCAAATATAGGATAAAAATAATTATATGAATGAAAACAAATACCAAGTATCTTTATTCATCAGAAAGTAAAAATTGTCTTACAATCTCTAATTATCCAAATACTAATGAAAAAGCATAGATTTACATGAGATTACTAGCTGGAAGCATTCCCATATTTCTAGTATGTTCTAAATGCTTATCAAAAGCCAAAGCTTTTGTAAACGTATCAGCTAAGTTATCATCTGTGTGAACTTTTTCTATCTTACCGTTGCCAAATTCTATAACTTCTCGGAGGTAGTGAACTTTGGCAAGATAATGTCTAGCACCTTTAGTGATTCCTGATTCATTAGCTATAGTAATGGCTCTAGTATTGTCACAATACATCTTTAATGGTTCTTCAATTGTGGGAACCACCCCCAGCCCAAAAATGAATTTTCTAACCCATACCGCCTCCTTAGAAGCGTCTGAAGTAGCTATATACTCAGCTTCAGTAGATGAAGTTGCGAAGATGCTTTGCTTTGTACTCTTCCAGTCCACAGCACCTCCATTTAAAACGAATACATATCCTGAGACTTGAGGTCATCATCATCTGTCAGATATCCAGCATGAGTGTAGCAAGAAACCCTGAGCTCTCGTTTTGTATCACCTTCGTAAACAAGAAACATGTCTTTAGTATTGCGAAGATACTTCAGAATGTTCTTAACAGCAGTCCAGTGAAGTTCACCTAGATTCTATTGAAACTGGCTTGTTATGTTCTGTGCGAACGCAACATCAGGGCGAGTACATCTCACAGCATACATAATAGATCCTACAGCCCAAGCATAAGGTATATTTTGCATGCGCTTCACTTTAGCAGGTGTTGAAGCACCTTGTGATTTACTCAGTTTTAGCTTTTCTTGCATGGGGATAATTCCACATTTAGAATTCTCCATAAAGAATCTTTTCAAAGTCTTCTCAATATAAGCACTTTGACATAAACCAATTAACTGCTTAGATCTATCTCTGTAGATCTTGATTCTAAGAATATATGTAGCTTCTCCTAAATCTTTCATAGCAAAACACCTTCCAAGGTAAGATTTTACATCTTGTAACATTGGAATGTTGTTTCCCATGATCAATATGTCATTGACATATAAGATTAGGAAAGTGACATATCTCCCACTAGCTTTCTTATATACACATGACTCATCACGATTTTGAGTGAAACCAAATTTCTTTACTTCATCATCAAATCTCTTATTCCATTGCCTTGATGCTTGCTTAAGTCCATAAATGGAACGTTTTAGCTTGCAAACATGGTTTGGATATTTTGGATTGACAAAACCCTCAGGCTACACCATATAGACCTCTTCTAAGAGATGTCCATTGAGGAATGCAATTTTGACATCCATTTGCCAAATCTCATAGTCATAAAACGCAGCTATGGCTATAAGAATCCTAATAGCTCTAATGTCTGCAACAGGAGAGAAGGTTTCTTTATAATCAACCCTGTAGGTTTGAGTGAAGCCCTTTGCTACAAGCCAAGCTTTATAGGTATGTACAGCTTCATCCATGTTGGTCTTTTTTAAGATCCATTTGCTACTAACGGTTTTACCGTTAGGAGGAAGATCAATGAAGTCTTAAACTTCATTATCTTTCATGGATTGCATTTCCATATTTATTGCATTAAACCATTTATCGGATTTAGGATCCAACAATGCAGCTTTATAGTTAGCGGGTTCATTAAGATCCCCCAACTCATACTCATCAGCCTTGATGTTTAAACACATATGATTTGGAGCATTGCGTGTCCTAGTGGACTTACGAATGGGAATGATATCACTTTGAGGTTCATCAATTTCTTGATTATCCTCATCGTGAGCTAGTGTTTTTAGAAGGATGTGTATCTTTTTCTTGAATTATTTCAAGATCTTCTAAACTCCCACTTGCTTCTTGAGCTATAAGACTATCCTTGAAGAATTCAACATTTCGAGCAACAAATACTTTGTTCTCAGGTGGGTAGTAGAAACAATATCCCATTGTTTCCTTTGGTATCCTACAAAGATACACTTAATAGATCTAGGCTCTAATTCGTCAGGCTGGGTAATTGTATCTCGCTTAACAAGTGCCTCACAACCCCAGACTTTTAAGTAAGACAACTTAAGGGCTTGCCCATACCATACTTTATATGGTGTCTTTTCAACCTTCTTAGTTGGAAGCATATTGAGAATGCGTGCAACACACTCAAGGGCATAATCCCAAAAGGACATTGGAAGAGTTGTTTGACTCATCATGGAGCGAACCATATCTAGTAGGGTTCTATTTCTCCTCTCAGACATACCATTATGTTGAGGCGTGTAAGGAGGAGTGCGATGGGCAATAATCCCATGCTCCTTATGATGATCTAAAAACTCTTGACTCATATATTCGCCCCCACGATTAGAACGTAGCAATTTTATGGTCTTCCCGAGTTGGTTTTCTACTTCCTTTTGAAACACTTTAAAAGTTTCAAACACTTCATGTTTATGCATTATCAAGTAAACATAACCATAACGACTAAAGTCGTCAGTGAAAGTGACGAAGTAGCTTGCTCCTTATCTTGACACGGTCTTAAATAGGCCATATACATCAGTGTGTAGTAGTCTAAGTAAATATTTAGCCCTTTCTACTTGATGTGAATAGGGTTTACGTGCCATTTATTCATAAATTAGAAATACTTGAGATAAAGTTTTAAGAACAATCTCAGCTTAGTGGTTATGTATTGCTTGCTAGTATCATCCTTTTGTTACAGATACCGTTAAACCATGGATATGGATCCTAACTCATTTCATATAGTTTAACAATTTAGTTTCTCATTGTCGAAGTTAATTCAAATATACCAAATGTAATCAAGAATCATCTTGAATTACCCTTTGGGTACGGCCATACAATTATCTGATTAATTCTAGAGAGGGCCCATGGTATCATTCTACACATATTAAGTGGATGAACAAATTCTTTGTTGACTACAAGTGTTGTGGATGCTGCTTCACATCACTTTTAAGAATAACCTTTATAACTACCTTATTCAGGATAGCGTTTGACTTATAATTAAAAAGTGATATCCACACATGCAGAACTTATTTGCATCTCAAGTCTAAGGATGACTTATTTAACCATTTTCAACATCGTACTCATGACAAGGATCCAAAAACTAAATATACGAAAGTTAGGGTGTCCAATATGCATCCCTTGTGAATAACATATGAGTTTGGAAGGAACCATCCATGTATTCAAATAATACAACCAACACTCACATTTGCCTTAATGTAATAATATTCTCATATTGTTAACCGACAATGGACATATTTAGAATGATAAAATCATTCAAGGATTAAACATGCAAATATAGGATAACAATTATTATATGTATGAAAATAAATACCAAGTATCTTTATTCATCAGAAAGTAAAAATTGTCTTACAATCCCAATTATCCAAATACTAATGAAAAACACATATTTACATGAGACTACTAGCTGGAAGCATTCATGTATTCTTAGTATGTTCTAAATGCTTAGGAAAAGCCAGAGCTTTAGTAAAAGGATCAACTAAGTTATCATATGTGTGAACTTTTCTATCTTAACGTCGCCAAATTCTATAACTTCACGAAGGTAGTGAACTTTGGCACGATAATGTCTAGCACCTTTAGTGATTCCTGATTTATTAGCTATAGTAATGGCTTCAGTATTATCGCAGTACATCTTTATGGGTTCTTCAATTATGGGAAAAATGTCCAGCCCAGAAATGAATTTCCTAACCCATACCGCTTCTTTAGAAACGTCTGAAGCAGCTATATACTCAGCTTCTGCAGATGAAGTTGCGAAGATGCTTTGCTTTGTACTTTTCCAGTCAACAACACCTCCATTTAAAACGAATACATATCCAGTATGAGACTTGAGGTCATCAGCGTTTGTCAGATATCCAGCATCAGTGTAGCAAGAAACTCTGAGCTCTCATTTTTTATCACCTCCGTAAAAAAAACATATCTTTAGTATTGCGAAGATACTTTAGAATGTTCTTAACAGTAGTCTAGTGAAGTTCACCTGGATTCCGTTGAAATCGGCTTGTTATGTTCTGAGCGAACACAACATCAGGGCGAGTGCATCTTACAGCATACATAATAGATCCCACCGCCCAAGCATATGGTACATTCTGCATGCGCTTCACCCTAGCAGGTGTTAAAGCACCTTGTGATTTACTTAATTTGAGTTTTTTCCAAACGTACACTTTGTACGTTTCACAGATAAACGAACGGGGCACACAGCAAAGCGTGCCCTATCGATGAATTATGCGATCTGTAGACAATTTTGATCTCTTGTTGGAAAGGGTGAGAAGGGCTTTATACACGGGTGTGGGAAAGTGCGAGTAAGGGCTTAATTCGGGGTGATAGGAAAAGAGCTAAGAAGGGCTTTGTGAAGAGGGTCCTCCCCTCGGAAACAAAAGATGTAGTTGGAATAAAGAAAAGGGCATTTTGCTTCTTTGCTAAGCAAGGAGAACTTTACAGGAAGGTTACTCTGAATGAATTGGAAGTGCGAGATGCACTAATCGGAAAGAGACTCTCTCTTGACCTGACTTTCCCTATTGTCTTTGACTGCGGTAAGTAATTCACTCAAACCGATTCCATTTATGGAGGGTGGGAAAATGATTTGCATGGGGATACTTCTACGTTTGGAATTCTCCATGAAAAATATTTTCAAGATTTTCTCAATATAAGCACTTTAACACAAACCAATCAACTGTCGTGATCTATCTCTACAGATCTTGATTCCAAGATTATATGCAACTTCTTCTAAATCTTTCATAGCCAAGCACTTTCCAAGGTAGGATTTTACATCTTGTAACATTGGAATGTGATTTCCCATGATCAATATGTCATCGACATATAAGATTAGGAAAGTGATATAATTCCCACTAGCTTTCAGATATACACATGGCTCATCATGATTTTGAGTGAAACCAAATTTCTTAATTTTATCATCAAATCATTTATTCCATTGCCTAGATGCTTGCTTATGTCCATAAATGGAATGCTTGAGCTTGTATACTTTGTTTTGGAAATTTTGGATTGACAAAACCTTCAGGTTGCACCATATAGACCTCTTTTGAGAGAAGTTCATTGAGGAAGGAACTTTTCACATCCATTTGCCAAATCTCATAGTCATTAAATGCAGCTATGGCTATAAGAATCCTAATAGCTCTAATGCCTGTAACAGGAGAGAAGATTTCTTCATAATCAACCCCGTAGGTGTCTAATTTAACTTGGCTCTCTTATTGCTAACAACATACATAGAACTATTATTTGTATTAGAATTGGAAAAAACAATTTCAAAGATACCATCCCTTGCGATAGCACTAAAATAAACCAAATTATTCCTAGAAACTGAAATTGCATTTCCATCAAAACGGTTAATAAAACCATCATCATACAAATGCGAAACTGAAATAACTCTTCTAGTTATAGAAGGAGCAAAATGACAATTGTGTAAAACTAAAACTAATCCCCTAGGGAAACACAACTCATAAGTTCTAATAGCTTTGATGGCAACACGTTGACCATTGCTCATGTGCAGACTCAAAGCTCCTAGCTTTAGCTTCCTACTTCCCCTGAATCCCTGAGTAGTATTACAGATGTGAATTCCACAACCAGTGTCATATACCCAAGATTTACCAGGAAAAGAAAAGAGTTCTATAGTAAAGATACCTGAAGTACTAGCTCCCTGAGATAGCTTCTTGTTCTTTAGCAACTCAGATAGGTATTAGGGTCAATTACGCCTCCAATGGCCTGTATCACCGCACCGGTGACAGATTAAGTCCTTAGCAGGATTTTCCTTTTTAGGTGGTGGAGGAATCTTGGGTTTGGGAGCATAAGCAAGCTTAGACTTCCCTTTCCCTTGATTGTTTCCTCTAGCAACCAATTGCGATTTCTAGTTTTTGTTCTTCTAGACCTTTCCTGCTCTAATTGTGAGAAGAGCAGGTGCAACATGTTTCTTTAGTAGAGTTTGCTCATGTAGCTTAAGCATAGCATGCAACTCAGTTATCGTCTTCCTCATGCCATGCATATTGTAATTCTACACAAAGTTGTCATATTTCTTTCTCAGAGAGACCAAAATGAGACTCACTATAAGGTTTTGAGACATGGCATGATCGAGACGTTCTAAATTGTCTATGTAACTCTTTATTTTGAGAACGTAAGAGCTCACAGACTGTCCTTCTTCCTGTTTGCACGCATGAAACTCTCTCATGGTTTGAAGAATTTCCTGCCCTACCTGTTGTGTAAACAACGATTTCAATTCCTTCAATATGTCTTATGCACCAAGTTGTTCTAGATTCTTTTGGATATCTGGTTCCATGGTCATAAGCATAAGGCCAGCAATCTCCTTCGAAGCCTTAACCCAACTAGAATGGGAAGTAAGGACATCCAGAGGAAGTACTTGTCCAGTAGGAGGAATTGGCATAGCAGGTATTGGATGCTCGTAGTATGGTAACTTGTCTTCAACTAATAGCACAATCCAAAGATTGCGATACGAGTCCATGAAGTTAGGTCCAGTCAATCTTTGTTTCTCAAAGAAAGCCTTGAAAACCGAATTGTTTACGACTGTGGTAGTCATCTACAATCTAAAAAAGTTCAAATATTAATATTTTTGATAATTAAATTCTTAAAAGAATTAACTACCCAATTAATTACTAATAAGACTAAGATCCAACTTGACCTCCCACTTATTACCGAAGGTTTGACCAACGTGTAAACAAGTAGGGCAAGAGGTAAGCGACGAGCATTAATTGCATATTCATGTAACTAACTTATGACATTAGTAACACGTATAGTAATGTCAACGTGCATGTTTAGTCTCATCTTATGCCTCGGGTCCTGACCAAGCATACTCGATTTAAGTCCACCAAAGAAGAACATGCAAAAATTGACATAGATCTGACCTATGAAAAAATTTGCCATGGGTTGGAAAGGCCCTAAGGTCTGACCAAAGAGGTCAAACCAATTGCACGTGTTCTTTCTTTGGTTGGCATAGACTTAAAATTAGACATAGGGTATACACATAAAATGTGACAAAATTGTGTACAAAGAAGCATGCAAAACATCTTTGTAGCACTAGTTAAGAAAAATGTTTTGTTAACTTTTTAGTTTGACATCATCTTATCAAAAGTGCACGGTAGCTCCATCTGAACGCATAAAAAAGCGGAGAAGCGGGTCAGCGCAAAGCCTATTAAAAACCCAACTTCTTTTGTAACAAATGCCTTCCTTATACCTCTCTTAGAGTTTGTTCACAATGGGTGAGCCGATTTGACAATTGACTTAACGATGTATATTAATTATGCATGTGCCCGAAGGCACAAGTTCTTCCAATAATTGCCTCATATGCCTAAGCATGTAGTGTCGCGGGAAAAGATTAAAGATCAATTTAACCCCTAGAAGTCCACTAAAGTCATGGTCAATTAAGCCATGGTACAGTAGTGATTCATCATATGATAAAAGTATTTAACATATAAAATTCCCAAGAAAACAAGTTTCATATAGTTTAATGTCCGTTTTATATTTGTCCAAAAACCCTAGTTTTGCAAATAAACACATAGCGCATTTGTCTAAAAACCTCAGTTTTACAAATACTACTCAGCATATAGTCATAAGTCACTAGGAGTATAAACATATAAGCATAAAAATAGACAGAATAAGGGGATGAGGTGAAGACAAACTCTAAATAGAAAGCAGTAAATCACATAATGCCCCGAGGTCTCATAAGAGTCTTCCCCAAATGAAGAACCAAAAGACTCTCACTAGGTTTTCTGCTAAAGTGCCTAGATCGCCACATCCATCATATAACATGATTGTGTTAGTCTTAAGGCCGGGATAATGAAAAGAATAGCAAACTTAAATCTCAATTAACTATTAATTCTAAGTTTGATTCTAATTCATTCTAAATTAACTAGTAATTAAGGCAAGATTCTAGATTTTTACTTATTCTTTATGGCAAGAATTGCATATTGTTATCATAATTTTTGGTCAAAGTAATAAATAAAATTTCTATCATGCAGTTCTAGCGTGTTTTACAAGTGTGTAACCCATAACACCAAACGAGTTGACTCGTGATGCCACTGTTGGGATTTTATAACTAGTAAACCATGTTTACTACGAGTACGCAGAGGATATGGATCTAGTTTGATGTATATAATTAACACACATATAAGTAAGAAACACTAACCTCATGTTGAATGACCTAAATCAAACAACGAGTATCTTGCCTTGAAAACTTAGTGGTTAAGTTACCACCTCTACGGTTGCTCACACAACAACGAACACATCAAGTTACTAGCCTTTACTTCACGTTCCAAACACCACGTGTCTACACTTTTCTTGGATCGAAAACCAAAAAGAAACCCTAGTTACTTTGTACCGAAAATATACAAACCCTAATTAGGGTTTCACCAAATTCGGTTCAAGCAAAAACCAAGAAAAATGAAACCCTATGGTTTCTAAACTGTTGTCGAGCTAGACAACAACTAAACCGAGCCTATGACCTTCCTTGTATCAAATTCGAGCTATGTGGGACCTCGAGTCGCTCTAAAGAAACCCTTAAGGGTTTACCAAAAATCGAATAAAGGAAAAGGGAAAAACCAAAAACCTAATGAAGGTAAATTCGGCTGAGATTTTGGAGAAAGAGAAACTGAAAGTCTTTTAGGGATTTAGAGCTATTGAATGTGTGTGTATAGAGCTAGGGGTTGGGTGTTTATATAGGAACCCAAACCCTAGTTGTAGATGAAGTAGGAGAGCACTCTTCAATCCTTATGACACTCTTCTTTCCCTTGTCTCCTAACTCAACACAAACACTCACTCTTGAAGCCGTAGGGGCCGGCCAAACCAAGCACCCCTTTGGGTTCGTGTTTTGTCAAATTAAGTCCCTCGGTTTATTAAATTTAAATGAACATCAAGTTAACAATGAACCAATGCCATTTAAATTCCATTTCGTGAAATATATTAATCAATAAATGTGTTCTAAGTGTTTTAACGTGTGTGCCCCCAATAGGCTCACGTAATTCTAATCGTACAAAAGCGTATCCAACTCACATAATCCAACATTCTCCCTTTTTAATAAAGTTGCTTGTTAGTTACATTTTCTTATTCGCGTCTCATGAAACAGAGGAAAGAAGCTTCACGTCTTCAAACCGTGAATCAAAAGTTGACAGCTATGAACAAACTTTTAATGGAAGAGAATGATAGATTGCAGAAACAAGTCTCACCCCTTGTGTATGAGAATGGCCACTTTCGGCAACATACTCAAAAGGTTACTATTTCTTTTCCTTTTCTGTCATTTTGCTTTGAGGGATATACATTTTCGTTTTTGGAAACGAATTCCTTTATTGAAGTTGCGATTTTTTAATGCTTGGATAGTCGGTTCAAAGCTCGTCGCAATAAAGTACATCAAAATCATATTTTCTGCATCCGGTTTTTCATGTGATCGTAAAATCATTTACTTTAAGAACTTACATATTTACATATAATGTAATCATCTAGTTTATATATGTTACGTGTATAACGTGTAGTGGTTGTGATACTACAGACTGCACTTGGTACTAAAGACACTAGTTGTGAGTCGGTGGTGACTAATGTTAAAAATCGATTGACTCCTCAGCACCCCCTACGGTATGCTAGTCCTGCAGGGTTAGTCTTGATGTATTAACACTCTAGAAACCTGTTTCAGTTATATTTCATTAAATGTAATGACATTTTATTATGTTACAGACTTATGTCCATTGCAGAAGAAACTTTAACAGAGTTTCTTTCAAAGGCAACTAGAACTGCTATTGAGTGGGTCCAGATGCCCGGAATGAAGCCTGGTTCGGATTTCATTGGAATCTTTTCTATATCTCATGGTTGTACTGGCGTAGCAGCACGAGCATGCGGTTTGGTTGCTCTCGAGCCTACAAGGGTTAGTAACATCATATCATCGGTTCAAAGAGTGGCATCGGCTTTATCTCCTAATATGAACCTGAATGACGCCCGATACCTAACCGTTAGGTACCCCTGAGGCACATGTTTTAGCTTCTTGGATTTCCCCCAGCGACATGTAAAGAGATTGACATAGTTTCTATGTTTATTTTATTTATTAGTGGAAAAGTTATTTTTCCTACAAATAATAACTACCGCGTCTAATAATATTCTATTAAAAAAATATATCTATTGCATATTTCTTATAGACTGTAAATTTTGTGATAGTTGCTACTTAGGTGGGGAGCTGCTTAAAACTAAAGGCGAGTGAAGCAAAAACGTTCAGAAATGCTATTTGATCCATTTTTGCTTATAAGAATTTTCATGCAGGCATTGCCCGTGTTCACATTTGCAAATCAAGCTGGGCTAGATATGCTCGATGACACTGGTTGCACTTCAAGACATTAGTTTGGAAAAAGTGTTGGACGAACATGGACGAAAAGGCCTTTTCACCGAATTTGCACATATAATGCAACAGGTTTGCCACACGTTTCTCAAGTTATTCGCATACTTTAAACTACAATATTTGCAATTGGAAAGCAACAGTTTAAGCCAATTTGTGAGAGGTTAACTAAAATGCGGAAGATATTGTCTGCATGATATTTCATAAAAAGCTTATCGAGGTATGGAAGACTAAAATTACACCAGAAGTTGCATTGAGATGAGTTGTTATCTGTCCACGAGAACAACCATCTTCATCAACAATTGATGCGTCAAGTGTTTATGTGATCTTTAGACCTGATAAGACTCTTTATGTTGGAGAGGTATTCATCCTAGTTTTGGCGAGTTTTGACCCATTTTCACTTTAGGCGTATGTTTTATTTAGACCCTTGTTATTTCATTAATCTTTCTAATCTTTGATGACCACATTTCAGACGGACGATCTCCAAGTCCGGGTTTGTGCACATCGGTCAAAGGAAGGAATGCGTAATGCTTCATTTCTCTATTTTATAGTTCTTAGGAAGAGCATGGCTTGCCAACCAAAAACTCTGCTGATTAACCAGCTCCTGAATTATGGTTTTAAACTTACAAATGTAGCAGATGGTCAACATCAGAACTTTGGTACTTCAGATATATCTCTAGGAAGTTTAAACCTACATAGATGATGATTAACCAAGTCTCCTTTCTAGTATCTTTTAGTTTCAGCGTAGGGTTCTTTGGGCGCAACAATTTTGGGTCAGATATATGTTATACTGTTAATAAAGGATGGAAATTTGTGTTCTTATTAGGGCAAATAACAACAAGAAACATCATACTTGTCATAATATGCTTTTATAACACCAAACTTTGATTTTGGTCTTCTGTGGTCATAAAAGTCTATTTTTTTCCTTTTATGGGGTTCAATGACCATTTTGCCCTTTCATGTATTTTACATTATGAGTCCTTTTTAACTAAAAATTTTCACCAACCATCCAGGACCCTTCTTAATGAACATAATTTATTTTTACCAAGTTCTCGGCTAAATGTAATTACGCGACCCATCCTATTGAGTGAACACGGTATATTTTAACCCGTTTTTTTAACGGGTATCAGGATCGTTTATTTTATCTTATTTTCTTGTCAAATCCATGATGAAGTGAAGTGATATTCTGGGGTCCTACAACCATAACTATAAAAGAAAGCAATTAATTACATAACAAAATATATTTTTAGGGTACTAATATTAACCGTTAACATTCTAGTTTTTTACATAACCATTGTCTGTCTACACCCTTTATAAAGGGTGCCAAAATTGAATATTTAACATTTCACATTTTCCGGTCATTTATGACTTCAATTATTCAATTATTTATTTTTAGACTTTTGCGCGTTTACTTTTAATTTTTATCGTTAAGCTAAATCGCATAAACTAAGAATGAGCATTTAACGTAAACGGGCATCAAACAAATAAATGTTTACATCAAGTAAGTGTTATAAAGTTATTAGGATAATAATTTATAACTTTACGCTTTTTATTGTTATTGGTTACGTAAAACGCCTACGTAACGCAATAAAACTATGATTTTGCATGCATGGCAAACCATAAACCCACATACACTTCAACAAATACCCACAATACCCAAAAACTTCATAAAACCCAAACAAATTCAGTCCTAAGCCGAAATTCATGCAAAACCATACATACATACATATATGAACTGGCAATTACTTCAACCTCCTTCACTAACAAACTTAAACTACATTATTTGTTAACCAATGGATCAAGAAACTCCTTTTGTCTATTCTTTGTGTCAAAACCCACGGCTAACAACAAAAATGGAAGAAGAAACTATAATATCATGAAATGACTAGTAACATCCTCATGTTGGAAAAGGAAACAACAAACTCTTCACTATATATAATAAACAAGTCTTAGCAATGTCCTAAATTAATAAACTAAGGGTTTGTCCCCTCCTTTTGTTGGCAAAACCGGACACACACACAAGAAGACCAAAACCATGCAAGCTTGTAGAAGTGTGGTATCTAAGGGTCATGACTTCCTATACATAGTGAGCATATAGTTAAGAAACACACACACTTCACCATAACAAGAAATACTAGCAAAAACCTCACTCTCTTGTCTCTCTTGCTCACAGATGAAAACAGCCACCCCACACCTTTCATATTTTTAATTTCCAAACTTGTTTAAGTATTCTAAGATCATTAGTAAGCTTATCTAAGGTGCATTGAAGTCTTGTGTGGATATTTGCAAGGGTTTACTCAAGTGTCTTCAAGTTAGGGTTTTCCTTGGAGGTTAGGGCTTTTCATCTAACGTTTTCGAAGTTATGGTTTAATCACAAGGGTGTGATCTTGTTTATCATTCATCACTCGTTCATCTAAGGTCCATCTAAGATCTTAATCTCTTCAATTATCTACTTTCATGTTTTATATAATTATGTATAGTTAAATCATCATCTAGGTATATTTTATAAAGTTTTTAAAATATCTACATGCTAAATCATACACGAAATCATCTTGTACATGGCTAATATGATGTTTAAAATATGTTAATACATTTAAAACAAGGATTTACAAGCAATGGAGTATTTATATAATTATTTGTCAAGATATGATTAGTTATTTATTTATAAAGTTTAGGTAAATAAATAAATATGTTGGATAATTTACTTGGAAAATATGGACTTATTATGATGGACACAATATAGAGGACTTAATTTATACACAATGGATGTTAAATTATGAATTAGAGGACTTGTGGTAAAATTTTATTAAGTTTAAAAGTGTATAAAACAAGTTAATTAACCTTTTAATTGTTACTATTCATTCGAACCATATAAAATTCATTTTATATTTTATAAAAATAATACATCTCATGGGGATCGTAAGCATGTAAGGAACTTGAAAATCCGAATTATAACGAAGAAGTTATGATGTTTACAAGATTATACGTAAAAGTGTTTTATAAAAGTATTTTTATAAAAACTATAAGGATTTCGAATCTGATGAAATGTGGACTTATTTTTCTGAAAAAGTACAAGTTATGAGGATTTCAAAACTATAAGGTACATTAAAAACGGACTTAAAATGAAGGAGATACGCTATTTACAAGTTTACGATAAAAAATATTTTTATAAAAGTAATTTTATAAAAACATGCTGCTGTTCATAACAGTGATCTGTTGGGAAATAATTTTCTTGGATAGAGCTTTTAATTACAAAGACGTGGACATAAGAATCACTAAAAACCAAATTAAAACGAATGACATACAATTAGTATACAATTTCAACAATTAAAATTTATAAAAAGTATTTTTATAAATTTAAACTTATTGTTACTGTTCATAACAGTAACTATGAATATAATAAATGTAATATTTGATTATATTTTTCAAATACGATTCCATACATATAAAGATCGCTAAAAACGGGATTAAAACGAGAAAGATACGACGTTTTTATTAAAAGTGATGTTTATAAATGTTTTTAACCTTATAAATATTATTTTCTCAAATAATTAAACTATTTATATAATGAAATTATATAAATAATACATCAAGTATTTTTGGCAAATAACAAATTGTTGGACAAGTATATCATTTTTACAACTACAAATACATGGACATTTATTTTACAAGTACAAATTAAATTGTTTAATTTTATAAATTAAACAAACACTTTTAGGTGATGATGTAACTATATAGAATTATATATAGCCCCATGTTTTACAATTACAATGATTTACAACTTTTGGGGTGAGAAACATGCATTGTTTTACAAATTGGACGCAAGTGTACATTTTAACATGATTACGTGTTTGCCTAAGTAGCGATAGCCCACTAAGCCCATTATCATGAACTGTCAATTACTTTGTGTAAGCGCGAATGTTATAAATAGATCTATTTGGGATTGACCTCCCCGTTCAGGTGAGTAGCGCTCACTGTGCCGGTTTGCCGGACAACGGACGTATATCATGTCAGATTTGGGATGTTGCGGGTTAGAACATCATCAAGGGCAATGTTGGCAATTTATATTGCAATTCATACATGTCGAGCTTTAGTGTCATGAGCTTAGGAAAACGTAATTATATTTGTATGATATTGTATGTGTTACAATAGTCATGCACTTGGAAATCTTGCGGTCCTACATTATATTTACATAAACCTGTGAATTCACCAACTTTATGTTGACGTTTTAAAGCATGTTTTCTCAGGTCAATGAGGCACAAGGTGCTAAGGATACATTGGGGATACTCTTTTGGGGAGTCGTGCATAAAAGATTTGAAAAATCGAAAAAAAAGTTCGTCGAAAGTATATAGAAGTGCCTCTCTATAGAAAGATGATTTAATTCTCGTCGCGATGGTATGTTTCGTTTTGCGTAACGATTAACGGTTTGTGAGATATTTAATTTTAAAAAATAAGGGTAGAAAGTGAGTTTTATTAATAAATTAAAATAAGAATTAATCTAAAATCATTGATGAAAATAAAATGAATGGATAAGATAAAAATAAACAAAAAAAAAATAAAAAAAAAAAAAAAAAAATAAAAAAAAAGAAAAAAAAAAAAAAAGAAAAACAACAAAAAAAAAAAAAAAAAAAAAAAGAAAAAAAAAAAAAAAAAAAAAAAAAAAAAAAAAAAAAAAAAAAAAAAAAAAAAAAAAAAAAATTAAAAAAAAAAAAAAAAAAAAAGAAGCGGTTTGTTCTTTTTTTTTGACCATGTTTCCCTTATGGAACTTTTTCTCTCATAACAATATATACCAACTTAATGGATGTAAAATTTGATTAAGTTTTTCAAATACGATTATATACATATAAAGAACGTTTAAACGGGATTAAAACGAGAAAGATACGACGTTTTTACTAAAAGTGATATTTATAAACGTTTTTAACTTTATAAATATTATTTTCCTAAAAACCAATTAAATATTTATTATCAAAATTATATAAATAATACATCAAGTAATTTTGGCAAATAACAAATTGTTGGACAAGTATATCATTTTTACAATTACAAATGCATGGACATTTACTTTACAAGTACAAATTAAATTGTTTAATTCTATAAATTAAACAAACACTTTTAGGTGATGGTGTAACTATATAGAATTATATGTGGTATTGGTTATTCAAAGTACATGGTACTTATACGACCTATATTCAATTAGGTTGCATTCGGTCATATCCGTGACGTTTTCATTCACTTGATTCATATACTTCAGTTCATTCACTAAGGTGAGTTCATAGCTCTATGTTTTACAATTACAATGATTTACAACTTTTGGGGTGAGAAACATGCATTGTTTTACAAATTGGATGCAAGTGTACATTTTACCATGATTACGTGTTTGCCTTAGTAGCGATAGCCCACTAAGCCCATTATCATGAACTGTCAATTACTTTGTGTAAGCGCGAATGTTATAAATAGATCTATTTGGGATTGACCTCCCCGTTCGGGTGAGTAGCGTTCACTGTGCCATTTTACCAGACAACGGACGTATATCATGTCGGATTTGGGATGTTGCGGGTTAGAACATCATCAAGGGTAATGTTGGCAATTTATATTGCAATTCATACATGTCGAGCTTCAGTGTCATGAGCTTAGGAAAACGTAATTACATTTTTGTGATATTGTATGTGCTACAATAGTCATGCACTTGGAAATCTTGCGGTCCTACATTATATTAACATAAACCTGTGAATTTGCCAACTTTATGTTGATGTTTTAAATCATGTTTTCTCAGGTCAATGAGGCACAAGGTGCTAAGGATACATTGGGGATACTCTTTTGGGGAGTCATGCATAAAAGATTTAGAGTCATTACATCTTGGAATATTTGTTATGATCTAAAATCTTTGTCATTTAAATGTTTAACAATTTAAGCCGTTGTGCTTTATATTAAACAATTTTAATAAACCCAATGTAATGTATTTCAAATGACTCTTTTAGAGGTCGTTCTCATATCTTGTACTATTGATCTATGATGTAACGCTCCCAGACACATTATTCCGCTGCGACCCTATTTGGGGTGTTACATATTGGTATCTAGAGCCAAGGTTTATAGAGAACCAGGTCAAATGTTTTTACTTGGACTATAACCATTTTCAAACATGGCATCATACAAAGGGATTTTCATCGGTCATTCATTCATGCATTACTTGTTGCATTAGTTAGATATACTAGATGATGCATGGTTCATATATGTGCTTATAATATATTAAGTATATTATTATTGGTCTTATATATGTACTAATGTAAACTCTGTTTGAGTGTTACAGATTCAGTCATGTCATCGGATTCAGCATCATCCGAGGTTATGTATACGTCTATATCATTTCACGGAGACCCGCTAGCATGGGTTGTGGACTTTTTTGGACTCCAGGAGACCGACTCACCAGAGGCTACACCAACATTACCAAAGTAAGTGCCTGGCCCTAAGGAGCCAGATCAGGCACCATCATTGCCAGATTATGTTCCAGGTCCAGAGTACCCCGAGTACCTGCTAATGATGAGATCGTTGCTGAGGATCAGCCTTACGCCGATTATGCCTCACCCGCTGCCTTATCTCTAGGGTACATTGCTGACTCGGATCCCGAGGAGGACTCTGAGGATGGTCCAGTAGACCATCTAGTTGATAGAGGTGACGACGATGATGATGACTCCTCTGATGACGACGAGGAGGAGGAGGAGGATTTGGAGGAGGAGGAGGAGCATCTGGCTCCGGCCGACTCTGTTGTTGCACCCGTTGTTGACCCTGTCCCATCCGCTGAGGAGACAGAGCCGTTCGAGACTGACGAGTCTGCAGCTACACCACCACCACCACCTACATACCGTACCACTACGAGGATATCTATCTGAGCTCAGGTACCCATACCCTTTCTATCTAAGGTAGAGGTTGATAGACTTCTTGCAATACCTACACCACCATCATCTCCATTATCACCCTGGTCATCACAGCTTCCTCATATTCCCTCACCACCATTACCATCATTACCATTACCATCACCACCACTACCACCACTACCAGCTTCACTATTCATACCACTACCCGTCGACCATAGGGAGGACACTCCTAAGGCCGAGTTACCATCTTGTAAGAGGTTATGTCTGACTGCTCCCACATCAAGGTTTGAGGTGGGAAAGAGTTCAACTGCTACTGCTAGACCTACTGGAGGTCATAGAGTAAACTATGGATTTATCAGCACTCTGGATGCCAAGATCAGATGTCAGAGAGCCGAGAAGGTCGGGCATGGTATTAGGGATGTCTGGGTAGACCCAGCAGAGTCTGTTGAGGAGGTAGCACCGACGACCCTTGAAGGGGTCAATGATAGAGTGACCGAGCTTGCTGGGGTTCTTTAGGAGGACACTCAGGATATTTATGTAGTGATCGAGGATGTTCAGGATAGACAGACTCGCTTATCACAGAGAGTTGACGTATTGGTCGAGGACACAGAGTTTCACCAGGAGACTGTGTTGTTGATGGAGCAGGAGGCGTTAGTGTCTCGAGAGGCTTAGGCATAGTTAGTGGGATTGAGTTCGGCAGTTCACCAGGAGTTACAGGCATATAGGACTCACACCAAAATTCAGGATCATTGTATCGCTTCACAGGAGGCATTGATAGCGACATTGGTTACACAGATTTCATTTCTACAAGGACAGTTGTCAATGGCTCTAAGACAGATTCAAGCACTCCAGGCTAGAGACCAGACTCATGCAGATGATCCTGAGGGCGCTGATAGTTGTGCATAGGTTTACTTTTTCATGTCATATTTATAGCTATTATCATGTTAGCCGGCTAAGTATTGTGGGTTTTATGCCCAGCTAGAGCGGCAGTAGGATTTGTATTATTTATTTTTGTATCAGCCAATCATGTATGTTTTCCCAGTTATATATGATGTTATGTATTATGTCATGTCGATCTCAATTCTGTTATGTGTTGTGAACCTAGTCATGTTATATAATCACGGTGTAATGTGATCTTGTTATATATGTTGTACCCATGTCATGTTGAGATGTTTATGAAAACTCAAGTATTTTATATTGTTGTGATTTAGAACAATATGATACCAAGGAGAACCTCTGCTACTGCAAGGGCTGCGCTGCCACTGCAAGGGCTATTGCTGCTGTTGCGGCTGCTGCCCCTATGACAGTTGCTGCTGTTGAGCAACTAATCGAAGCAAGAGTGTCCGCGACACTTGGTAATCGTGAAACTCTTCAAAATAGCATTAATGGTCATGGCGATGGAAGCCACAATTCTCACACTGGAATTAGAGTAACTATACGCATTCTGCGTGAGTGTACGTACAAGGATTTTCTGAATTGTCAGCCCCTTACTTTTAAAGGTACCGAAGGAGTGGTTATGTTGTCACAATGGTTAGAGAAGATGGAATCAGTGTTCCGTATCAGCAACTGTGTTGTAGAGAACCAGGTTAAGTTTTCTACCACTTTCCTTGGAAATGCTTTAACATGGTGGAACTCCCACATGAAGACTGTTACTGAGGATGTTGCTTATGCTATGGACTGGAAGACACTAAAGAAGATGATGACAGTCAAATATTGCCCAAGGGGTGAAATCAAGAAGTTGGAAATTAAGCTCTGGACCCTAAAAGTAAAAGGTACTCATGTTATGAGTTACACTGTGCATTTTCAAGAGCTTGCACTGATGTGTGGAAGGATGTTTTACGAGGAATCAGATGAAGTTGAGAAATATGTTGGTGGACTTCCTGATATGATTTGGGGAAATGTAATATCATATCAACCCAAGACAATGGAACAAGAAATTGAGTTTACTAATGAACAGATGGATCAAAAAGTCCTCACTATTTATGAAAGATAAGCTGAGCAGAAGAGAAAGTTGGAGTTTAATGCTGGGAACAATCAGGGATACCAACAACAAAACAAGAGACAAAACACTAGGAGGGCTTACACCGCTGGCCTGGTGAAAAAAGGGAGTACACGAGATCATTGCCTTTGTGTACAAAATGTAACTATCACCACAAAGGACCTTGTGCTCCTAGATGTAATAAGTACAAGAAGATCGAGCATCTGGCTCGTGACTGTAGGAGTTCTGGTCCTAATTGTAATAATAACAATCGTGGGAACTCAGGAACGACTCAAAATGCTGGCACTTGCTACGAGTGTGGTGTTTAGGGGCATTTCAAGAGAGACTGCCCGAAGTTGAAAAATAGAAACCATGGTAACCAAGGTGGGAATGGAAATGCTCCGGCAAAGGTGTATGTGGTAGGCGGTGCAGGGATAAACCTGGACTCCAATGTCGTTACGGGTACGTTCCTTCTAAACAACCGATATGCTTCTATTTTATTTGATACTGGTGCCGATAGGAGTTTTGTGTCTACTACATTTAGCTCTCTAATTGATATCACACCGACTACTTAGACTACTATTACGATGTTGAACTAGGCGATGGGAAGATAATTAGGATAAACACTATCATTCGGGGTTGTACATTAAACTTCTTAGATCATCCATTCAATATCAATTTAATGCCCGTAGAACTCGGTAGTTTCGACGTTATAATTGGTATGGATTGGTTGGCAAAATACCATGCCGTCATTGATTGTGCTGAGAAAATCGTTCGTATCCCCTAAGGAAATGAAACCTTAATTGTTCATGGTGACAGAAGCAATCGGGGAAACGAGACTCGTTTGAACATTATCTCATGCACTAAAACACAAAAGTACATGATAAAAGGACATCATGTCTTTTTGGCACATGTTACTACAAAGGAGACTGAAGACAAGTCAGGGGAGAAGCGAATTGAGGACGTACCAATCGTTCGAGAATTTCCTAAAGTATTTCCTGAAGAATTGTCGGGTCTTCTACCGATGCGACAAGTAGAATTCCAGATCGATTTGATACCTGGTGCTGCACCTCTAGCACGAGCACCTTATCAATTGACTCCTTCCAAAATGAAAGAATTGTCAGAGCAACTGCAAGAGCTATCCGACAAGGGCTTTATAAGACCCAGTTCCTCTCCTTGGGGAGCTCCGGTCTTGTTTGTCAAAAAAAAGGACGGATCATTTCGAATGTGCATAGACTATCAGGAACTAAACAAGGTGACGATAAAGAATCGTTATCCACTCCCAAGGATCGACGATTTATTTGATCAACTACAAGGATCCAGTGTTTATTCTAAGACAGACTTGTGATCGGGCTATCATCAGTTACGAGTTCGTGAAAGAGATATTCCAAAGACCGCTTTGAGGACTCATTATGGTCATTATGAGTTCGAGGTTATGCCATTTGGTTTGACAAACGCACCAGCGGTATTTATGGATCTTATGAACCGGGTGTGCAAGCCATATTTGGATAAATTTGTGATTGTCTTCATTGACGTTATCCTCATCTACTCGAAGAATGAAGAAGAGCATGAAAAGCATCTTAGGTCAATCCTGGAGCTATTAAAGAAAGAGGAGTTGTATGCTAAATTCTCTAAATGTGAATTTTGGATTCCTAAGGTACAATTTCTCGGCCACGTGATTGATAGTCAAGGCATTCACGTGGATCCAGCCAAGATCGAATCCATAAAAGATTAGGCATCTCCCAAGACTCCAACAGAGATTCGCCAATTTTTAGGTCTTGCTGGTTATTACCGAAGATTCATCGAAGGATTTTCAAAAATTGCTAAGCCAATGACCAAGCTTACTCAAAAGAAAGTCACCTTTGAATGGGGTGACAAACAAGAAGCAGCTTTTTAGACATTGAAGAATAAGTTGTGTAGCGCACCCATCTTAGCTCTCCCTCAAGGAGCTGAGAACTTCATTGTTTATTGTAATGCGTCGCATAAAGGATTGGGTGCGGTATTGATGCAAAACAAGAAGGTGAATGCTTATGCATCATGACGGTTAAAGATTCATGAGAAAAATTATACTACTCATGATTTGGAACTTGGTGCAGTGGTGTTTGTTCTAAAGATTTGCAGGCACTAATTGCATGGAACCAAGTGTACAGTATTCACAGGTCATAAGAGTCTACAACACATACTTGACCAAAAGGAGTTGAACATGAGGCAACGTCATTGGTTAGAGTTGCTCAGTGATTATGATTGTGAACTTCGTTATCACCCGGGAAAAGCAAACGTAGTGGCCGATGCCTTAAGCTATAAAGAACGTATTAAGCCATTACGGGTTTGAGCCTTAGTCATGACTATTGGGTTGAATCTCCCCAAACAAATTTTAGAAGCTCAAACAGAAGCACAAAAACCAGAAAACTTCAAGAACGAAGATATAGGAGGTATGATCACGAAGGATATACCGAAGGAAAAGTTGGAACCCCGCACTGATGGAACTCTATGCCTAAATGGCAGGAGTTGGTTGCCATGTTATGGTGACTTAAGGACTGTGATCATGCACAAGTCTCACAAGTCAAAATACTCTATACATCCGGGTTCTGACAAAATGTATCAAGACATGAAAAAGTTATATTGATGGCCCAATATGAAGGCTGGCATCGCCACCTATGTCCGCTAATGTTTGACATGTGCTAAGGTCAAGGCCGAACACCAAAGGCCATCGGGTTTGTTGGTGCAACCCGAGATACCCCAATGGAAGTGGGATAACATCACAATGGATTTTGTCACAAAGCTTCCTAAGTCGTCACAAGGTTATGACACCATTTGGGTGATTGTTGACCGACTTACGAAGTCTGCAATCTTCGTACCTATGAGGGAAACTGATCCCATGGAGAAATTGGCGAGAATATACCTAAAGGAGGTAGTCACGAGACATGGGATACCAGTCTCAATCATTTGTGATCGTGGCCCTAGATTCGCATCAAATTTCTAGAGGTCACTTCAGAAGGCTTTGGGTACTAGCTTGGATATGAGCACTGCATACCATCCGCAAACTGACGGATAAAGCGAGAGAACTATCCAAACTCTCGAGGATATGTTACGTGCTTGTGTGACCGACTTCGAAAATGGTTGGGTTAAACATTTTCGGTTAGTTGAATTTTCATATAACAATAGTTATCACGCTAGCATCAAGGCTGCACCGTTTAAGGCACTGTACGGTCGAAAGTGTCGTTCACCTGTTTGTTGGGCCGAGGTTGGAGAAGTTCAACTCACTGGTCCAAAAATAGTTTAAGAGACAACTGAGAAGGTTATCCAGATCAAACAAAGGATTCAACCTGCCCGTGACCGACAAAAGAGTTACGCCGATTTAAAGCGTAATCCGATGGAATTTCAAGTTGGGGATAGAGTTATGCTTAAAGTTTCACCTTGGAAAGGGGTCGTGCATTTTGCCAAACGGGGAAAATTAAACCCTAGGTATGTTGGACATTTCAAGGTGTTAGCTAAGGTTGGAGCCATTGCTTACAAGCTTGAGCTTCCCCAAGAGTTTAGCAGGGTTCATAGTACGTTTCATGTATCCAACTTGAAGAAATGTTATTCTGACGAACCATTAGCCGTTCTGTTTGAAGGGCTTCATATTGATGATAAGCTCTGTTTTGTGGATGAACCCGTAGAGATCATGGATCGAGAAGTCAAACGGTTGAAGTAAAGCCGTATCCCAATTGTCAAGGTTCGATGGAACTCGAGGAGGGGTCCCGAGTTCACATGGGAACGTGAAGACCAATTTCAAAAGAAATATCCGAGTCTCTTCATTAAACCCGTACCTTCGTCAAGTGTTGCGACTTGAGCCTTGGGGACAAGGCTCTTCTAACGGGAGGAGACTGTAACATTTCACATTTTTAGGTCATTAACAACTTCAATTATTCAATTATTTATTTTTAGATTTTTGCGCGTTTACTTTTAATTTTTACTGTTAAGCTAAATCGCGTAAATTAAAAATAAGCATTCAACGTAAACGAGCATCAAACAATTAAATGTTTACGTCAAGTAAGTGTTATAAAGTTATTTGGATGATAATTTATAACTTTACGCTTTTTATTTCTATTAGTTACGTAAAACGTTTACGTAACGCAAAAAAAACTACACTTTTGCATGCATGGCAAACCATAAACCCACCTACACTTCAACAAATACCCACTAATACCCACAAATACTCAAAAACCTCATGAACTACTATCTAGTTCAGCCCCTAGCCAAATTCTACTCTTTACATACATATTTAGGCTTGAAATTAATTCAACGACTCTCCACTAACAAACTTAAACTACATTATTTGTTAACCAATGGATCAAAGAACTTTCTTTTGTCTATCTTCTTGCTCCAACCCACGTCCAAACCACAAGGCCACCAAGTATGCATGGTTCCATCCATGTTGCTAAAGTACTACACAAATTCTTTACCCTAATTATATTATACTAACCTAGCGTAGTACTTAATCAATAAACAACTCTCTTGTCTCCCTTACATCCTAAACCCACGGTTAAACCATGAACAAGAAAGGAAAACATATCTCAAGCATGCAAGTGTTATCACATCACCTCTTACAAGTATCTAAGGGCTCATAAACTTCCTTATACATAGTGAGCATAAAGTTTGAACACACCCACTTTAACAATAACATGAAATACTAGCAAAAACCTTACTCTCTTGTCTCTCTTGCTCACGGATCAAAACAGCCACCCTACACCTTTTATATTTTTAATTTCCAAACTTGTTTAAGTATTCTAAGATCATTAGTAAGCTTATCTAAGGTGCATTGAAGTCTTGTGTGGGATCATTTTTCAAGGGTTTACTCAAGTGTCTTCAAGTTAGGGTTTTCTTTGGAGGTTAGGGCTTTTCATCTAAGGTTTTCGAAGTTAGGGTTTAATCACAAGGGTGTGATCTTGTTTATCATTCATCACTCATTCCTCTAAGGTCTATCTAAGATCTTAATCTCTTCAATTATCTACTTTTATGTTTTATATAATTATGTATAGTTAAATCATCATTTAGGTATATTTTATAAAGTTTATAAAATATATACATGCTAAATCATACACGAAATCATCTTATACATGGCTAATATGATGTTTAAAATATGCTAATACATTTAAAACAAGGATTTACAAGCAATGGAGTATTTATATAATTATTTGTCAAGATATGATTAGTTATTTATTTATAAAGTTTAGGTAAGTAAATAAATATGTTGGATAATTTTCTTGGACAATATGGACTTATTATGATGGACACAATGTAGAGGGCTTAATTTTATACATAATGGATGTTAAATTATGAATTAGAGGACTTGTGGTAAAATTTTATTAAGTTTAAAAGTGTATAAAACAAGTTAATTAAACTTTTAATTGTTACTGTTCATTCGAACCATATAAAATTCATTTTATATTTTATAAAAATAATACATCTCATGAGGATCGTAAGCATGTAAGGAACTTGAAAATCCGAATTATAACGAAGAAGTTATGATGTTTGCAAGATTATACGTAAAAGTGTTTTTATAAAAACTATAAGGATTTCGAATCTGATGAAATGTGGACTTATTTTTCTGAAAAAGTACAAGTTATGAGGATTTCAAAACTATAAGGTACATTAAAAAAGACTTAAAATGAAGGAGATACGCTATTTATAAGTTAACGATAAAAAGTATTTTTATAAAAGTAATTTTATAAAAACATGTACTGTTCATAATAGTGGGCTGTTGGGAAATAATTTTCTTGGATAGGGCTTTTAATTACGAAGACGTGGACATAAGAATCACTAAAAACCGAATTAAAACGAATGAGATACAATTAGTATACGATTTCAACAATTAAAATTTATAAAATAATAAATGTAATATTTGATTATATTTTTAAAATAAGATTCCATACATATAAAGAACGCTAAAAACGGGATTAAAACGAGAAAGATACGACGTTTTTATTAAAAGTGATGTTTATAAATGTTTTTAACCTTATAAATATTATTTTCTCAAATAATTAAATTATTTATATAATGAAATTATATAAATAATACATCAAGTATTTTTGGCAAATAACAAATTGTTGGACAAGTATATCATTTTTACAACTACAAATACATGGACATTTATTTTACAAGTACAAATTAAATTGTTTAATTTTATAAATAAACAAACACTTTTAGGTGATGATGTAACTATATAGAATTATATGTGGTATTAGTTATTCAATATACATGGTACTTATACGCCCTATATTAAATTAGGTTGCATTCGGTCATATCCGTGACGTTTTCATTCACTTGATTCATATACTTCAGTTCATATACTTCAGTTTATACCTACACCACGGTAAAGGCCTCTCATCCCAGCCTCTCTATAAGTCCTTGAAAAACAATCCTTAATTCCTTTGAATGCTTGTTCGCTAACCATGACTCCTTTGACATTCAATTTGGGGGTATCCACAACCTATACTATCACATAAGAATAATTCTCAATTAAAAGTCCTACAGTTTTTGGTGTAGGGACAATTTTGCACGATTAACTTATAAATGAGTTGATTTGGGTTGCATTTTTTAATCTCAAACGAGTCATATGGGCAATTCAAACAACTAGTAAAAAGGATAACACAAAAGTAGCCCACAATGTATTTAATGCATACAACCTACATCTATAAATCATACTGAACAATTATTTGGAATATTTTTCTAATAGTATTGTTTTTGTAATCATAACTACCACATTCTTTAATTACAAAAAAAAATTCTAAAAAGAAGTATTAAAATCTTTAGTGGTACAACTTAAAATGACTTATTTCAACCCGAACCTGTTACCCAACCCACCCATCTTGCTACTTCTAACTTTCTGGCTCATCGCATATTGTTAAGAAACATTTGCATGCACATTTGTGTGTGAAAAAACTAGAAAGAAAGTCAAAATGAAGATGATTGTATACCTGGTAAGCCAGTTTAATTCTAACCAAATTAAGCGGATATGTAAAAAGAACAACTATTCCTCCAGATAATGATCCTGCTAATAAATCAATAACTGGACAAATTTTTACCCCTAACAGTATTAACCCTTTGATTAATATTACTGTTTTTAAATGTTGTGTTCTAATGAATGGGCCTCTTAACAGTTAAATGTGCTGTTTTAGAAAGATATGACATTGGTCTAGCAGCATTCACTGTTGTTTTTTAGTGAGCAGCATTAACTTATCTAGTGGTATCAACCAATATTGCTGTTTTTGAAATATTTTGTCTAGCAGTATTAATTGATACTAAGCCAGACTTCATTAGTACTGCTCTTGGAACCATGTTCTTTTTAGCACATAGGTGAGTCTTTTTAGCAAAGTTTTGATGATTCACCCTTTGAGCATTGTTCCAAACAGGTTTTACCATTCTTTGATTTTGAAACTGTTTTTGATGGTAATTGCAATCAACCTGCAAATGATCAAAGCTTCCGCACACATAACAGGCCTTATTAAACATCTCAAAATTGCTTCTATCGCTAGTGCGCTCCCACGTCAAACCAATATTGCTGTTTTTGAAATATTTTGCTCTACGCCGTTTTTAATTGATTACCTAAGCCAGACTGCTATTGTACTGCTCTTGGAACCATGTTCTTTTTTGAACATAGTGTGAGTCTTTTTAGCTAAAAGTTTTGAGATGATTCACCTTCCCTTTGAGCATTTGTTCCAATACTGGTTTTTACATTCACTTTTTTGATCTTTTTGAAACTGGTTTTTTTGATTTTGGATGGTTTTAATGCAATCAAACCTGTGAGGGCTAATTATGAGCAAAGCTTCCCTCAGCCGCACACTAACACTAGGCTACTCTTATTTAATCACTCAAAATTCTTCTTAGTTTTTTTTGAGACAGACATCATTTGTGTTTCCAATTTCTTTGATTGCCTCTTGGACTGTGAGTGTTTTGCCTATTTCGCTCAACTTGTTTAACAGTTTACCTAGCAGTCTTTCTTTGTGGTTTAGACTTGACAAACTTGTTAGGAATTATAGTCTTCTACAACTTAGTACTGCTAGCTTAGAAGTTAGTACTGGTAGTTCAAGTTAGTACTGCTGATGAAGAACTTAGAAAATAATCTAGGTTGTTAGTACTGCTAGTGATAGCAGTTAGTACTGTTAGTTATAGTTAGTACTGCCAGTACATTATTGGTACTGCCAATATTAAACTTAATACTACTGAAGACTTTGTACTGCTACATGAAGGATAAAGACTACCTGAAGATAGAGACGTAGATAAGTATAGATGTATTCTTTGTATTTATCTTATAGAGTTAAGGAGATAAAGACGTAAATGTTTAAGAGTTGTATTTATCTCTAAGAGTGATAGTTATCTTGTAAAGGACTCCTTGGTGTATAAAAGGAGGTCATAGGTTAAGGTTTTACATATACCTTTAGATACTTTTGACAAGACGATTCATAACTTCAAGGTTGTAAACCCTAGTACTGGTAAAGAGTACTTGTATTATTAATCTAATAATATTGAAGTGTTTTGTTATATTCATTGTTCGTTCATATTTACTATTCCATTGATATTACTTCTAGAGTGTTAAGGTGTAGATTCCGCATACACTTTAATATCCATACAAAGTTCTCTACAATTGTTATTTTGGATTTATCTAAGGTAAAGAATCGATCAAGGTTTGGATCAACAAGTGGTATCAGAGCATTTGCTTTGAGAAACTTTGATCTAGAAGTCATGGAATTTGAAACTGCACAGAATAACACTACTGCTAAGCTTCCCATACTCAAACTTGGTAAGTATGAGATGTGGGAGATGAGAATCTAGCAGTACTTCCAGGTACAAGATTATGCTCTATGGGAGGTCATAGAGAATGGTAATTCATGGGTATCTGTACCTCAAACCTCACAAGAGGAAGGCACGTCTGTTACAAAGATGTCAGTACCTATAACTGCTGAAGAGAAGACCAACAAGAAGAATGATGTTAAGGCTAGGAGCTTGTTACTTATGGCTCTTCCCAATGAACATCAACTTACTTTCAGCCAGTACACAGATGCTAAAACAATGTATGCTGCTATTAAAACTCAATTTAGAGGTAATGAAGCTACCAAGAAGACACAGAAGGCACTTTTGAAGCAACAATATGAAAATTTTAATGCTTCAAGCTCAGCGTCTATTGACTCTATCTTCAATAGGCTACAAAAGCTTGTTAGTAGGCTTGCAATTTTGGGTGTTATTATCACTCCAAAAGACTTAAATTTAAAGTTTTTGAGAAGTTTGCCTCCTGAGTGGAATACTCATGTGGTAGTCTAGATGAATAAGGCTGATATTGAAACCATAAGTATTGATGATTTGTACAACAGCTTCAAAATTGTTGAACAATAAGTAAAGGAATCTGTTGGTGCAAGTACTGGTACTCAAAACATGGCATTTATGACTACTCTAAGTACTAGCAGTACTAATGAAGTTAACACTGCTAACTCTGCTTGCAAAGTTAGTACTGTTAGCCCTAATGTTAATACTGCTAGTTCAACTGTTAGTACTGCTAACATTAGTAATGATGTTGTGTATGCTTTCATGGTTGCGAATCCTTATGGTTCTACACTCCTACAGCAGGACTTAGAGCAAATTCATGAAGATGATTTGGAAGCAATGGATTTGAAGTGGCAACTTTCTTTGCTGAGTATGAGGGCAAAGAAGTATTTTCAGAGGACATGAAAGAAAATCTTCACCAATGCTAATGATACTGCTGGGTATGATAAGTCAAAAGTAGAGTGTTTCAACTATCATAAGATGGGACACTTTGCCAGGGAATGTAGAGCACCAAGGAATAAAGATGGTCAGTTCAGATACCAGGACAACTCTAGGAATCAAGAAAGCTCAAAAAGATCTGTAAATGTGGAAGACATATCTCCAAAGGCAATGTTGGCAATAGATGGTGTTGGTTATGATTAGAGTGACATGGCAAAAGAACAAGTTCAGACAAACATGGCTCTAATGGCATTCTCAGACTCTGAGGTATACAATGACAAATCTTGCTCTAAAACTTGTCTGTCAAACTATGAAACTCTTAAGAAACAGTGTGATGATTTGATTGTTAAGCTTAATGACACTGAATTCAAAGCATCTACTTATAAAAGAGGTTTAGCAACTATAGAAGAACAACTTGTCACTTTTAGAAACAATGAGGTTCTTTTTAGTGAAGAAATTGTTATTGTTAAAAGAGAAGTAGGTTGCAAAAACTATGAAATAGGTGTGCTTAAGATTGAGTTTGATAAAGTTAAGCAAAAAAAAGAAGGCATTGATTTTAAAATTGCAAAATTTGATAATGCCTCAAAATGCCTAGACAAGTTGTTAGAAAGTCAGATAACTGATAAAAGTAAGAAAGGTTTAGGGTATCATGTTGTAGCTCCACCTCACCCCTTATCCCTAAGTGCACCTACAAAACTTGACTTATCTTATTTAGGTCTTGATGAATTCAAAGAACCTGAATTTAATAGGTATGGTCCTAGGGATACTGTGTTGAAGTCTACCATTGATTGTGACAAAGAGTCAGATAATTCTAAGGAGAATACTGATGACTCTTTGGAAAAAGATCAAGTGTCTGATAATGAGAATAGCTCTATTGAGTCCTCACCTAATGTTGTCAAAGAAACTATTTTTCATACTGCTAAAAAGGTAGAGTTTGTCAAACCAATGAATAATGAAAAACCAGTTAAAAAGATAGTTAGGTATGCTGAGATGTATAGATCACAAAGTCCTAGAGGGAATCAGAGAAATTGAAATGGTCAGAAGTCCAACCAACTAGGAAGTAAGTTTGTAATGTATAACAAAGCTTGTTTTAATTGTGGAAGTTTTGGTCATATGAAGAGAAATTGTCCTCACCATCAAAGGAAAAGGATGGTGACTGGGAACAATTACAACAGGGTAGATTATGACTATTATGCCAAAACCTCCCCTACCTCTTCCTATAGGAATATTGTAACACCCCCAAATTGGGTCGCAGCGGAATATGGGTCCGGGGCGTGTTACTTCATGAATCAACAACACAAGA
>BQNB010036715.1:32053-49934 GCA_026074375.1 Tanacetum coccineum | reverse complement strand
ATAATTGCTATGTTAACAAAGCCCGTCACAGTTTTGTTTACATGGGATTATGTATAAATCTAAGTATTACAAGTCTTGTATGAGCGGGACTTGTAATAAGAGGATTTATATGATAATTGCTATGTTAACTCATTCGTAAAGACTTTTACCTTATTTACTCTAACTGGGTACTCATTAACAATCTCGAACACTATGTGATTTCCCTGATAGTTTTACTTACCGCCTCCGAAGACGAGTTTGGAACACTCGTCCCATACTCAGTAGAACACATGCATCGTCATGTCAACCACCTTGAAGGTTATGAGAGTACGCGTATTGCATCGGGAATTATTAAGTAGGATGATTTATAATCTGTTTATTTAAAAGGATTGGGACGCCTCTTCATTTAAATAAATAAATTATAAATCACCGAACCATAAGTTTATCATTTCTTACTTACATAAATTTGGACGCTTCTTTATGTAAATAAGAAATTATAAATAAGTGCACTAATGGTAACCGATATGACACGAGTATGAACCTAAAATCGATAATCATCAAAATCCGTTAAAAGGGTCTAGAGACACAATCGTGTCTTGCCACTCAGCAGAATCTTAAGGCCTCACTTGAGCTACCTTATCTCATTCTTAAGTCATTACTTTTACGATTGCAAATCCTTGCAATCATGAACTGTTTGTGAAGCTAACCGACTTGTGCACACTTGAGCTAATGGAGCTGATTCATCGAACTAACGACTGAGTACCATAATCCGCCGTCTATCGCATAAGCTCTCTCGCGAGCTCCTCTCATTTATTGAACTTTATTCTGGGGATATTGTTTCTCGGAGGGTCCTCACCCTCTGCATCCCATCACCATTTGTCATAGTTATTGTCGTTATGGTTGCTGTTGTTGGGTCCTGGAGTGGTCCCAGATTGTACAAACTTTATCAACTAAGTGATGAAACCCACCTTAAACAAGATAAGCATATGTCGATATAGTATTCAGTTGAATTACTCATTGCAGACAAATAGTACACCAATTTAAGTCATGATACTAATTAGTACTGCCAAGTAAGTTGGGTACTTACATCCATAAGCCACGTTGATGTGAATCATCGAACCTTACAGATAGTAGAAACGAGACTCCGTCCTCGGACATTTAGAAACTTATACAAACATACTCACGCGACTACACTTTCTCCTTCGATGTTTTCACTATTAAGAGACTCTTTTTATAACGCGGTTATATCGATCATGAAACTAGTAATGATATTTTGTAGTGGAACACGTCAATTTGGCATTGAAGATTTCTTGAAACTTAGATGAAACATTTTACTACATTATTACAAAAAGTGCAATTTAGGATGCTAAACATGCCTCGTGTCTAAAATACCCTTCAAGAAAGAGAGTGTATTATACAATAAGTATTTTCCATGGCAAGAATAACAAAAAAGATAAATACGCTTGAACTTTTGCAAAAGTTGGGGTATATCCATTCATATGTGACATGCCTACATGAAATCATTAACAATTTCATGGGAACAGGAAGTAAAAAAATATCGTCGATATGGTATAGTTATACATTAGATGTTCAACGGACGAGTCGATATGGTATGGTTGTACTGTAACATCCGGTAATTTTCGGAACTTTAGATAACTATCTTACCCTGTGACTTTTCGGGTCTGGCTTGACTTATAAGAACGAACATCTAAATCACGTTTTCACGACTCGGACTCTAAAGCAATTTGACGTGAAATGATATTCCTGACAACTTTTTAGTTCTGACCGAGACCCGAAAACAGTCAGAAGGTGACTGAAATGCCCTCGCAAGATTTTAGAAACACAAAAATAATTAAATTATATTTAATTATCACGTTTTATTAAATAAAAATATTTAATAAAATACTTAACAATTTAATTAAAAGCGTTTGTTGAGAACGCGAATATTCGAGTCGAAATTCATTTTTCTTTTCTATTTCAGACAAGTCGTAACTGGTCCACAAAATAAATAACATATATTTTTATAAATATTATAAAAATATTTATGAAATATTATAAAGTAAATGCTCATTTTTATCGGAAAATTGATTTGGAAAACAATGGCGCAAGTTTCGTATTTTGAATCGTCCGATATGTGGCTCAAACGAGTCCCGAACGACTATTTTACAAAATAATACTCGGAAGTTACATATTTGGTCCATGTGAAAAACTTACAAAATTTCACCCTCATGTTTTTAATACCATCACAAAATTTAAAACTTTTTATATAAATATAAAAGTTTTAATAAATATTTCATTTCCATCTCAAATTATACACACACTTTTATAAAACTATCTCCCTCCCTCAAAAATTCCGGCAGCCCTCCCCCGCCACCGGCCACCACTAGCCGCCGCCGGAAAACTTTTCCGGCGAGCTTTCTGGCCGAATCCAAAAAGGTTTCTCACCACCCGATCTAGCCGATCCCCACCATCACTCTCCTCCATACGCTACCACCACGCCATGACACCACTACTGCTGCCATCATCACGCCACAACCATCGCCACCACCGCGAGCCCACAACCACCATAACACCACCATTATCATCTTATCATCATCATCATCACCCCATCACCCCGCCCCCATCTCCACCAAAACCCCACTACCAGACCACCACTAGAGGGTGCGTTTGATTTGTTATAATATATATAGGGTGTGTTGGGTTGATGTAGAAACCAGCGAGGGTGCACTTGGGTTTCAGTTACCGGCAGGGTGCCTTTGGGTCTGAGTTTACCAACAAGGGTGCGTTTGGTTCTATCGTTAACCCAGAGCGGGTGCGTGTGGTTTTATAAGCACCAAAAAGGGTGCGTTGGCCTTCTTATTACCCAAAAAAGGTGCGTTGGTTTAGTGTCCCGACCCAAAGGGGTGTTTGTTTTGGTGGTTTAGCTGCAGCCGCCACCATAAGGGTGGGTTCATTTCTGTGGTTCTTAGCCGCACCACCTTGGGTGCGTTTGGTTGGTCTCAGCACCAAAAGGGTGCGTGTTGGTTTTGGTTTTGCACCGCAAGGGTGCGTTGGTTTTGTGAGTTGCACTAGCCGTAGGATACGTTTGTTTCTGTGCGAGAACCACCACGAAGGTGGGTTGGTTTGGTGGCCGTTTCATGACACCAAGGGGTGCGACGGGTTGCTGTTGACACCAAACAGGGTGCGTATGGTTTAAACAACACCACAACAAGGGTCCATTTGGTTTTAATAGTAGTAGCTAGGGTGCGTTTGGTTGTTTTCATCAGCACCAAGGGTGCGTGAGGTTTGATAGAAATACCAACGGTTTCGTTGGGTTGTTATTAACACCGGAGAAATGCGTTTGGTTTTGTTTTTCAGCGACTAGGGAGCGTTTGGTTTGGCAAATCTGCCAATAGGGCTGGTTGGGTTAAATGAAACGCACTAAGGGTGCGTTTGGTTGTGCAGAAACTCCATAGGGGAGCGTTTGGTTGTGCAGAAACTCCATAAAGGAGTGTTTGGGATAGCAGGAAACCCCAAACAGGGGTGTTTGGGACAGCAGGCGCGATAGGGACGTTTGGTTTGGCAGTTAACACCATAAAGGTGTGTTTGGTTTGGTGTTTAATAGCTTTCAGTTGTGTTTGGTACAATAACCCACATAGGGTTTTCTTGGCTATATTGTTTAGTTAGTTATTAACTTTTGTTTAAAATATGTACTTATTAAAACATGCGATGTTTTAAACGTAGATTGGTTGATTGAAAAGGGGAAAACGTTGAGTTTTGTAAAGAAGGAAAATGTCATATAAACGAAAAGGGTCATGGCGAAATTTCTAAAAATGTATATACTTATTATTTTTAGATACAACACTTATCGTCTTTGAAGGACGATAAATGGACTAAGTTATAATTTAAAGATGTTTTAAATTATAATTTTACAATAACTCGACAACAAACAAAATACTAATTTATATAATGTTATTCTATAAATCCTAGCTAGAAAATAAAGTCATAACTTTGGTACGGACTTTAGAAACACCGTTCACTTAATTGGTAACTTTAAAACGTACGATTCCGTTATGCAAGAACTTTTATTTATTAGATTTGAGCACTTTCGAGTCCGTTTCAGCCTTCCGGCGAAACACGAAAGTTGTTCGTAATGACGTTTTACTTTGCCGCGAGGATTGTCAGTTTTAAAATTAAGACATAGCGGGTCAAAACTAAAGGTCGGTTGATCTATTATTTCAATTAATTATATTTAAGACCACTGTTCGGTTCTAAAAACGGAAGGTCTAAAAATAGTAACTTTCGGTAAATATTCGACATAAGCTATGATTGGACGGAAAATAGTATATATTCATATAATATACTAAGGGTTAAGGTTTAAAGACGCGCAAGTGGATTTCTCATCACATGTATATATGTATGTATACATATTAAAATATGTATGATTTCGTCGTTACGATGTACGCATCGTTGATCGTATTTAATACGTGTATTATAATAGAGCGACATAATTATAGGTCGTGGCCGAGATCGTTGCAGATTCGGTTGTGATTTATTTGGATTATTTGATCGTGGTCTTTGATCAAGGTGAGTTTATAGCCCCATGTTTTACTGGTTTTACATATATTTTTGGGGTGAGAACATGCTTGTTTACAAATGCATTTACAGGATTGTTTACAAATTGGTTTACATACTCATTTACATAGCTCGCTATGGGATACATTACTTGACTTCATTTTTGGTCACGAATGCATACTTTACTTTTGAAATGATTATGGATTAGCTTAAGTTGCATGAACTATTAATTACTCGGAGGGTAAGCGCGAATGTTATAAGATAGATCTATTTGGGTTTGACAATCCCCGTTCGGGTGACTAGCTATCACTAGGAATGAACAATATACCATGTCGGATTACGATTTGATTTGCGCCTGCGGGGCCAACAATCATTACTGCCTGGGTGTTCTTGGAGGGAACACCCATGATGGGTACATATTATTTGCATACACGCCCGGGTGTTCTTGGAGGGAACACCCATAAGGGGAACACATTATTTGAAGACATGCCCGGGTGTTCTTGGAGGGAACACCTATGAGGGGAACACATTATTTTTATTACTGCTCAGGTGTTCTTGGAGGGAACACCTACGATGGGTACATTCTTACGGTGCCTTGAATAAAGTGGCATACATAGAAGTCTACGTCGCTGTTTCATGAACTTAGAGAAATCGTAATCATTGTTTTATACTCACACGAATATTTACGTTGCCTTGAATAAAGTGGCAATACATACTTGAAACATTTTGGTAACATTAAATTGGTCATGCATTCTTTATAAATCTTTAGGATAAGATTGGTACTTTTGGTGACATAAAATGTGTCGTGCATTCTTTATAAATCTTTGGGATTTTTACATGGTACTGTGATGATACAGTGGATTACATTCATATTTAAACTAATCTATGAACTCACCAACTTTAATGTTGACACTTTTAAACATGTTTTTCTTAGGTGAATTAGATGCTTTGATTATTTGATGTACATTGGAGTCTTTACATTCAAGTTTTTCATGGTGATGAAATTATGGGACAACTATTATTTTGATTTCAGAAAATCAACGAGATTGTTTTACAAACGACACTTTTTAGAGGTCGTTCTGTTGTATCTTGTGCTGTTGTATTATGAAGTAACGCCCTCGGACATACTTCTACTGCGACACGATTTTTGGGGGTGTTACAATCCATGCTTGACTTCATATTGATACAATTTTGCCTCCCCTCAAACCATACTACAGGGGTAAAGCTTTTTAACATTTGATCTTAATATGATTAGCCTGTAAGTGTTAGTCTAAAACCAAGAAAACACAAACCAAGGTATATTTTCTTCTTGCCAATACTAATTAAAACTAGCAGTTTTAACTAGCAGTACTAGTTATAATTAGCAGTACTAGTTGATACAACTAACAGTACTAATTATAACTAGCAGTTTTAAGTATGACTAGTAGTTTTAACTAATAGTTTTAAATATAACTAGCAGTACTAGTTATATTAGTAGTACTAATTGATACAACTAACAGTACTAATCCTTTACACACTTTACAAAGATACAGAGAGATTAAAGGTTTAAAGATTTTACATTCCAATACTTGTAACCAAACCTTCCAACATCTAAGGCTTTATGAGTAGATCTACAAAATTGTTATGTGTGTGAACCTTAACCACCTGAATTAACTTTTTATCATTGCAGTCTCTTATAAAATGATATCTAATCTCAATGTGTTTTGTTTTAGAGTGTGCAATAGGATTCTTAATAATGCATATAGTATTGTTATTATCAATATGAATCATGGTGTGCATAAAATTATACCCATAATCCAGCATTTGATTCTGAATCCAGAGTACTTGTCCACAGCAACTAGTAGCAGCCACATATTCAGCTTCAGTAGTAGAGGTGGCAACTATAGTTTGTTTCTTGCACTACCATAATATCAATCTACACCATAGGAACTGACAACCTCCTATTGTAGACTTCCTATCTAAGCTTGCTCCAGCATAGTCTCTGTCAGAGAATGACACCAATTCAAATGGAGAATCTTTAGGATACCAAAGGCCCAGTTTAGGTTGGCCTTTTAGGTACCTAAAGATCCTTTACACAACATGTAGATGTGACACCTTGGGTGTCACCTGGAATCTTGCACATGCATATACTACAAACATAATGTCTGGTCTAAATGATGTAAGATACATCAATGAGCCAATCATTAATCTGTAAAGATGAACATCAACATCAACACCATTTGAGTCTTTAAGCAAAGCCTTTTTTGTATCCATGGGGGTGCTAGCTATCCTAACATCCTTATAATCAAACTTCTTTAGAATTTTAGCAACATATTTATCTTGACTAATAAATATGCCATCATTTTTCTGCTTTACTTGTAATCCTAAGAAGAATGTAAGTTCTCCCATAGAACTTATCTGAAACTTCTCATGTATCAGATTTTCAAATTTAGTACATAGCTCATTCTTTGTTGAACCAAAGATGATATCATCCACATATACTTGGACTAGCAAGATATCATCTTTGTGCCTTTTGATGAACAAGGTCTTGTCAATTTGCCCTCTCTAAAACCTATTGTTCAACAGGTATGTTGACAATGTTTCAAACCAGGCTCTAGGAGCTTGATGTAGTCTATATAGTGCTTTCTCAACCTTGTACACTCTATCTGGGAAGTCTGGATCTTCAAATCCTGGTGGTTGACATACGTACACCTCTTCTTCAATCTTCCTATAGAGAAAAGCACTCTTTACATCCATCTGGTACACCACAAAGTCTTTAAAAGAAGCATAAGCTAATAATAGCCTAATTTCTTCAATTCTTGCAACAGGGGCAAATACTTTATCATAATCAATCCCTTCTTCTTATGTATACCCTTGAGCAACCAATCTTGCTTTGTTTTTAATAACAATACCTCTTTCATCCTTTTTGTTCCTGAAGACCCATTTAGTACCGATGGCTCTTTTTCCATTTGGTAGTTCTACCAAAATCCAAACTTCTTGCAACTTGAATTGTAGAAGCTCTTCCTGCATAGCTTCTATCCAGCTTGGATCTTCTAATGCTTGAGCTACCTTCTTGGGTTCTTGTGATAAAAAGCAAGTGAACAAGAAGAATTGAAGATTTTTATGGTTTGTTCTTTGTTTAAGAGTTATGCCAACAAACCCATGTTCCTCCATACTCTGTGACATTCTTCTTGTTGTTGTGGTGGCTTGTAGATCTCCAATAACTTGATCAAGGGGATGATCTTTATGAATTCTTGTAGTTGGAATAGAACTGACTTGGATTGAAGAATCCAAATTGCTTATGTCAGGTTCTGCACCAACATCTTCATCATGTGAGTAGTCAAATATGCTGTTGTTTTCAAGTGAAGGCATATTTAGATCATCTGAAAGTTTAATGCTTGAAATTCTATCAGCAGTATTAACTTTATTTGTTCTAGCAGTATTAACATTGTTAGTACTGCTAACAATATTTTCATTGTTAGTACTGCTAACATTATTTCCCCTTTCTTGATCTTCACTTTCACTTTCTGTTCTTGGAGGTGGGAATCCAATGTCTTGAGAACTCTTTGGATCTTAGAAGAGTGGTGGATTAACTTTCCATAATGGCAACAAGATGTACTTTTGAACAGATTATGTCTCCATTCTAGTTTTTGTACCTGCAAAACCATTAGACTGTGTTCCTGCAACATTTGGCTCATAATTCATTATTCTTGTTAGTGCATCAATATCAAATAGCCAATCTGGTCCACTACCTACAACATTTGGTGTACTTTCTCTAAATTTAATAAGCAGGTTCTCTTCCACTATCCTTGTTCTACTATTGAATACTTTAAAGGCTTTCTTATTTAAAGAGTATCCAACAAAGAAACCTTCATCTGCCTTACCATCAAAATTTCCTAGATGATCTATGGTATTGAGAATGGTAACAGGACACCCAAATGGTCTCATAAAACTTAGGATTGGTGGTCTACCATTAAAAGTTCATATGAGGTCTTGTTATGAGGCTTAAATACTAACACTCTATATAGCAAGCAGTATTAACTACTTCTGCCCAAAAAGTTGTTGGCAACTTAGAGTCAACTAGCATAGTCCTAGCAACTCCATTTTGTTGAGGAGTTATAGCCATACTAAATTGTCTCAAAATAACCTTCTTTTCAAAAAAATGATCCATTTCTGTGTTTTTGAACTCAGTCCCATTATCACATCTAATCTCCTTAACTTTGTGATCCACTAGATTTTCTATTCAAGTTATAAAGGACTTAAGAATGCCACTAGTCTCATCTTTAGTAGCTAGAAAGAAAACCCATGTAAACCTACTATAATCATCTGTTACAACTAGGCAATACATTTTCTTAATGATGCTTTTTACAAATGTTGGACCAAACAAGTCCATATGTAACAAATGTAAAGGAAGACAGATTGAGTTCTCTGTTTTGGGCTTACAAGAGGCTCTGTGTTGCTTCCCTTAAGACAAGCAACACAGGTTTGTTCACTTTCAAAGAGTTTGGAAGGTAAACCTCTGACAAGATTTCCCTTAACCAGTTTATTCATGGTTTTAAAGTTTAAGTGACCCAACCTTCTATGTCAAAGTCTAGATTCATCAGATGTGGCTTTTGCAAAGAGGCAAGTTAAACCTCCTTTAGGAACAATGTTGTTTAAATCAACACTATACATACTGTTCTTTCTAGGAACTTTAAGTAAAACTTGACTTTCATCAATTAACTTAACATTAGGAGATAAAACAATACATTCAGTGTCATTAAAAAGAACACTATTCCTTTTATCACATATCTGTGAGACATTAAAGAGATTAAACATTAACTCTTTGACAAAATACACATTTTCAAAATCTGGATTACCAGTTTTAATGGTACATTTCCCTATGATTTTCCCTCCTTTGAGTTTTCCTCCAAAGGCAACATATCCTCCATCTATCTCTTCATAGTCTGTAAGATAGGACATGTTTCCTATCATGTGCCTTGAGCATCCACTATCAATTACTCCTTTGTCCTTTAAATCCATTTGTGGATTACTCTGCACATTTAGTAAGAAAATCAGTTTCTTTTGGGGACCCAAGACATAACTGACTTAGATATGTCTTGTGCATCAACATAATCAAACTTTTTTAGGGTGATTGACGCACTGTTTTGTATAGAAACATGGTCTAAAACTTTAGTTTTTGGTTTCCAAACCCAACAAGCTGAGGCCTTAACAACATTGTTTCCCTTAACAGCATTAACTACTACTTTTGGTCTAGCAGTATTAACATTTTTAGTACTAGTAGTACTAAAAATTTTAGTACTTGCAGTATTAACCCTTTGACTATTGTTGCTGTTTTTAAATGTCGTTTCCTTATGAATGGGCCTTTTAACAGTTAAATGTGTTGTTTTAAAAATATGTGTCATTGGTCTAGCAGCATTAACTGTTGGTTTTAAGTGAGCAGTATTAACTTATCTAGCAGTATTAGGTGATACATAGCTAGATTTCATTAGTACTGCTCTTGGAACCATGTTCCTTATAGCATTGGGGTGAGACTTTTTAGTATTTTGATGATTCACCCTATGAGCATTGCTCCAGATTGGTTTTACAATTCTTTGATGTTGATGATAATTTCAATTAGCTTGCAAATGATAAAAACTTCCACACACATAACATGCCTTATTAAACATCTCAAAATTATTTCCTAGTTTTTGAGACATCGTGTTGTTCTAGTTTCTTTGATTTCCTCTAGGAAGGTGTGTGTTTTGACTAGGTTTATCAGCCTTTTTAAAATTTCCCTAGTAGTTTTCTCCTTAGGTCTGACAAACTTTATAAACCCAGGCTTAACTGTTTTCTTCTCAGTTTAAGGCATATCTTTTTCCTGACTATCTGACACCATCTCATCAGACTTTCTAGTTTCAACTAATGGCTCATTAGCAAATTCTTCTAATCCAATAAAAGATAAGTTAGGTTTTGGAGGCGTGAAATTTCCTATTATAGGAGGTGGAACTGTATTATAGCCTTAACCTTTCTTGCAGTTGTTTACTATTTGACTTTATATAATCTGGTTTAGGCTCTTAGATGCATTTTCAAGTTTGTCTACATTTAATTAAATGCCATCTTTTTTTTCTTGAACCTTTTCAAGCTTCTTCCTAAGTTCCCTTATAGTTAATTCCTATACTTGAACATCCCATTTTAAACCATTAATTCAGATTTCTTAAAATCTTTTGACAGTTGATCATATTGAGTTTTAAGAAGATTAAGACATTCTAAACAAGCTTTTGAACAAGTAGAATCATTTGATACCTCTGAGTTAGATCCTGAAGATGAGTGAGCCATGAGTGCAAAGTTTGGTCCTTCCTCTGCCTGATCACTCTAATCATACCCACCAAGACCATCACATGACACCAAATCTATGGAAGAAGGTGTTTCTACAGGCAAACTCCTTCGTGAGCTTTCTCTGTTCTTGTAGTCTTGATTCCTTAGATCTCTGCACTTTCTGACAAAGTGTCCAATTTTGTGGCAGTTGTAGCACTCCACTTTGGACTTATCAAATCTAATGCTCTCATTGGTATTTAATGTAAGCTTCCTTCCAGTATTCTTCAAAAATCTTCTAGCCCTCATAGTTAGCATGGCCATTTGCCATCTTAAATCCATCTCTTCAATGTCATCTAAATGAATTTGTTCCAAGTCTTCATGTACAAGTTGAGGACTATTTGATTGACCAGCAAAGAATGAACAGATAACAACATCACTCAAGTTATCAATTCTTGCAGCATTAACTTGAGTGCTAGCAGTTGAAACTCCATAAGCAGTATTAACATTATTATTAGTACTGCTAGTGTTGTTACTACTAATAGTGTTGTTATTTGAAGAGGACATAAAAACAATGTTTTGTGTGGTTGTAGTTGAGCTAGACATCCCTTTGACTTCTGGTTCATACACCTTAGGTTGTTGTAGAGATCATCCATGCTCATTGTCTCTAGCTCAGGTTTATTCCTCCACACAATAGCATGTGTATTCCATTCTGGTGCCAAGCTTCTTAGCAACTTCTGGTTCACATCTTCTTGTGAAAGCTTTTCTCCTAAAAGCTCCAAATGACTTACAAGCTTTTGAAGCCTATCAAAAGTTTGATCAAGCATTTTAGAGCTTGAAGCAGTGAAGTTTTCATATTTCTGCTTTAGGAGATTTCTTTGAGTCTTCTTGGTTGCAGCATTTCTACCAAATCTCTTTTCAATAGCTTCCAGCATCAACTTAGCATCATGTATAGAGTTAAACTTTAACTCATGTTCATTAGGAATGCCCATAATTAAAGTACTCCTAGCTTTCACTTTTAATCTTCTATGAGCCTTATCTTCAGCAGATGTAATAGGCATTAGTGTAACAATACCTTCTACCACGTATGTTTTTGGCAAGGTTGCACCATTCTCTATGACTTCCCAAAGAGAGTAGTCTATCATATTGATGTATTTCTCAATCCTCATTCTCCATAACTCAAACTCTCCAGGTTTAATCGTGGGACCTTTGGATGCAGCTACCATGTGTGCAGACTCTAAATCCATGTCTTCTATTAAGGAGTTCTTCTGTATTCAAACTGATTCTTGTATATCCTAACTTCTCAACAAGCTCTAATACCACTTATGAGTCCTAAACTGGAGATTTCATTGGCTTCTACAAGGCTTAGTTATGCTAGATAAATCTAACACAACTATGGTAGAAACTATGTTTGAGTGTTATTAAAGACTATGCGGAATCTAATCTTTAATAGTGATAAGAATATTAATGAAACAGTAGAACAGTGAATAATAAGTTTAACAAAACAAGCTCCAATAGTATTGATAATAATACGAATACTCTTACAGTATTAGGGTTACAAGAACCTTAAGGCTGTAAACTTAAGTGAGAAAAACTTATATGAAAAGACTTGTAAAACCTTGTGTCTAACTCTATGCCCCATAACCTCCTTTTATACACTAAGGAGTCCTAGAAGGCTTACAACAACTTGCATAATTATGTAATCAGTTTTAGATCTAGATCTACCTTTACATGTATTTAAATCTAAACACTAACATATTCCTATACAGATAATGCATGCTGATAACCCATGTTGATGACCCATGTTGTGCACCAAGCAGTACTAACTCATACCACGTGTACAGCACTAAGCAGTACTAACTACACTGGCAGTACTAAGTCTTCATCCAGAAATCTTGAGTCTTCTAGCAGTACTAAGTTACTCTAGCAGTACTAAGTTTCCTCCAGCAGTACTAAGTTAACACTGGTAGTACTAACTTACACTTTCAGTACTAACTTGTGGTCTTGGTAGTACTAAGTGTGTAGACATTTAAATCCCAACACATTGGTTAGTGTATATACAACGGGAAATGTCTCAGTTCAAGGAATGTTGATTCTAGATGCTTTCTTAACATCAGAGATTAGGGAGACTGATGACTTTAAGGAGTATGAGACAATGTTCATGAAGGTAGTCGTTCCAATGAATCAACTACAACCGGTTGTTTCTACCTAATGAACGAATAGGAATACACCTAGAGCCCATAGGTCGCATACCATTTTTGCTAATCCTATAAAGATGAAGAAGAGGAAGCAGATTGCTAAAAAATCAAGTTCGCCAAGGAAGTCACTAAAAATAATGATAAAGCAAAGCAAATAGTTAAGAAAGATGATGATGATTCTGTGGATATGATAGAGCCCGGGAGTCATAAGGAAAATCCTGAATTTGTTAATGATGGTGATGATAAGGAAGAAGAGAAACAAAATGATGATATAGGTAGCTTGGAGAGTAGGAATGAGGAGACGCGGACAACAATTCCCACACCACCTAGTTCCCCTAGGAAAATCTTATCTTTGCATAAGAAAATTGATCAGAAATTGATGGATATTGTTTCAATCCCAACTACCACTACATCAAAACACTCACATGTCAAGAAATGAATTTCCAGCAAATACTCTCATCTTCCAGGTTCGCTTTGCATGATGTGCGGGCATCAAGGTTATATGATTCAAGACATGGAGAGAAAGTGTGTCACAATTGCCAAATTCTAGGAAACCCATAATAAGATTGATGAAATTCTACATGAGGTTGTTTCACAAATTGCTGAGAATGCTACAAATGATTTAATTGAATACAACTTGAAACCATGTATTGCTAACACAATCATTGAAGATCGTGATGCCTTCTAATTAGAAGTACCTGCTCTTGTTTCTCAGGAATTTAATGCACACGCTCCAGCAATCATAAAGAACTTTTCAAAAGTTATGTACAATCCAATGTTGTTCATGTTCATCCAACCACAATCACATCCACCAAAACAGATTCACCAGCTGCTCTTAAATATCAAATGTATTTGAAGTTAAAATGAAATCTTCAAGATCGAGCTAATGATATTGTATTATGGGAGGCATTGAGATGTAAGTTTGAAAAGTATTCTCCTTCTATAACTTCTTGCATGGAAGATGAATTTCACTCATAACATGATGAACATCAAGAAGATAATGCTCCTCCTGAGAGGGAGAAAAGAGTGAAAAGAAGTAAGAAGTCAAAAAGATCAAAGTCTGCAAGAGGTTCTTCGTCAAAACATTCAAGTAAAGACTCCACAAAATATGTACCCAAACAAGAAAGTCAATAACAAAAATGGGATTTATGGGAAGAAGACAATGTTATTGATGAAGATGTGGTGATTCCTAAAGATGAAACACCTGAGTTGATTGCAGAATTTCATAATATTGACAAACATGTTCCAACTATCTTTGATCATGCAAGAATAGAGGCTACATTGAGAGATACTTTGAGTAATCAGTACAAAAATGATGAAGAATACGCCTACCATTTGGAACAATCAACAAACTTCATGGAAAATCAGATAATTTAGGAAAGTAGACCATAAGATATTCTACGTACTATAGGTCCTTTGTATTAGATCTATATAGCCTTTGTTAAGACAATAGCTAACTTGAATAAATCCAAATCAACTATGTGAGAGACACTGACTATGAATATCCAGTGTTAATGCGGAATCTTAAGACAAGAATTAAGAAGAACAATAATACTAATTTTGCTATTGATTTCTATTAAGCTTTAATGCTTCTATTACATATGTGAAACTCTATGCCGTAGGGTTCCTTTTATACACCAAGGAAAACCCTAGCAGGCTTTATAAAACATGTGAAAAGATAATACATATCCTTTCCTAAGATATCTCCTAAAACATCTCTAAGATAACTATTACTTCTATTCTGTTACATAAATAGACTTAACTAAATACGACCAATACTAACTATAGTACTGCCACTCTACCAGTACTAACTATAGTACTGCCAGACTTAACTTAGTACTGCCAGAACTAACTAATACTACCAGACTTAACTGTTATACTACCAGTATTAAGTCTTTTACAATCTATTTCCCAACAATCCTCCCCTAACTTGATCTTCACTTGTAAACTTCAAGTTTCTTCAAGTGTCTTCCATTTGAGCTTCCTGAGGATGTTGAAAATAAAACTCTTCAAATTATTCTTTGAGCTGCAATTCTTCAAATTATCTCTTTTTAATCTTTGTTGCCACAATTCTTCAAAAACTTTTTAGCAATCCTTCATATCAGCAATCAAATCATATAGTTTCAAACTATTCTCATCACTTCCAGGTGTGTTAACTCCTGTGAGAGGTGAATCATTGAAACTTTAAATGGATTTGATGTATCTTTACCAGTTAGCCATTTATTCTGAAGTAGTCAGTCCTTTGGCCACCAGAAAGGTGCATGTCCATGGTTGACTGAAAACCATTTCAACTCTTAGTACATGAAACATTGGTGAGTTTAATACCATATGGTTTATGGCAAACCATTACAGCCATAAACGGATTTGATATGCCTTTACCTCTAGCCGTTTGCTTAGGGCTAGTCAATCCTTTGACACCTAGAAAATGTAAATTCCATGGTGGATTGATTACCATATCAACTCTTTGTACATGAAACTTGGTGAGTTGATGTACCATCCACTTTTTGGTAAAGTGTCAACCATCTAATATGGATTTGCAATTTGTCTTTACCATGAGCCATAACCTCATGGACTAGTTATGGTTTTTCCATAGCCTTTACCATAAACCATAAATTTGTAGGCTAGCCAACTCTTTACTAACCAGATATGGTGAGTTAATAACCATACAATTTTTGGCTAATTGTCAGCCATTAAAGGATTTGAGAAGTCTTTACCAAGAGCCGTTTGCTCCTGGACTAGCCAATCCTTATGTCTGTTAAACATGGTGGACTGATAACCATTTGTTGTGTTAGTGCATAGCACCTCCACCAAGTGTTGCTCTCCTCATCTCCATTACTTCCTAATGCCAGCTTGTTTCTCCATCCATTTCAAAAGTTTGTAGCAATCCTCATCTGGTTTCCCTCCTTGAAGCTTTTTATCTAGCATAGCCTTGCATACCTCAGCAGTTAAAGGATATTTTCTTTCAATCAACATATAAATATATGATGACTCTAAATTTAAGCAATGTACTCTGCAGGTAGTATAATATCTCCAACTTATGATCCTTTGTTGACCTAATAAACTCCAAATAGGATATGTACTAAGGGATTCCTCAAACATATTCTTTAAATATTCCCAAAGTACCTTCTCAAGCTCATCCCCTGGTCCATTCATACGATATCTATTCATAACAATCCTATATAATTCAGTAAGATCATCCCTAGTAATGCCCTTCAGCATAACTCCAAAATTTATGTACACTATATCAGTTCCATCTTCTGTAACAATTTGGTACACACCTTTCTCTCCTTGCTTGATGATCTTATAAGTAGCTATACTTGGAGGTTTTATAGCCACAGGAACAAGATTAATAAGATTAATAGGAATATTTGTACCTGAAATAGGATCATCATCTTTACTATCTTCAGATTCATCCTCATCAGTTTTGTCAGAATGTAATCCTTTCCTAGCTATCTGTTTCCTCCTCTTTCTAGTCTTCTTGGTAGACTCATCATCTTTTGCTTCATCACACTTTAGTCTTTTTGAAGTCTTTGTTTGAAGTTCTTCACCAAATCTTTTCAGACTGTCTTTTGTAGCTTCAAAGTTTATAGGTGCAAAAGATTCAACCTGCTTCACCAGCTTATCAAATTCTTCTTTTACTTCTTCAAAACTTAAATTCTTCAGCTGAGATAGCTTCTATGTCCCCTGATTCTTCAAGTAAATCATCATATATGTTCTCAGCTATAGGTCCTTGGTCTTGGATCTATATAGACTTTTCAAGACAATAGTTAACTTAAATAAATCCAAATCAACTATGTGAGAGACACTGACTATGAATATCAAGTGTTAATGCAGAATCTTAACACAAGTATTAAGAAGAATATAATACTAACTTTGCTATTTGATTTCTATTAAGCTTCAATGCTTCTATTCGATATATGAAACTTTATGCCGTAGGGTTCCTTTTATACACCAAGGAAAACCCTAGCAGGCTTTACAAAACGTGTGAAAGGATAATACATATCCTTTCCTAAGATATCTCCTAAAATATCTCTAAGATAACTATTACTTCTATTATGTCACATAAACAAACTTAACTACATACGACCAATAATAACTATAGTACTGCCACTCTACCAGTACTAACTATAGTACTGCCAAACTTAACTTAGTACTGCCAGACTTAACTTAGTACTACCAGAACTAACTAATTATTACCAGACTTAACTGTTATACTACCAGTATTAAGTCTTTACAATCTATTTCCCAACACATGCAATCAAATACAAGATGTCAAAAGCAAAAGAAAGATGCTTGGCATATTTTCGATCTCTTCATTCACACCTTCAAGTTCTTTCAAAAGATGACTTAAAAGGCATTCGCATCGAACATGGATTTAGACGAGCATTCATGTCAATCTTTGGTCAAGATGTTGATACTTTCACAAGAACAATGCTACTCAACGTAGATCAACTACAAAAGCAACTTGGCAAAGATGAATTTCAAGAAGATGGATCCATGACAGCCTTTTGGGTGGTAAACAACCAATTCTAAAAGTTCATCGATTCAAAGTTTACATTAAATTATGACAGTCAAATGACAGACACATACTTTGTCGAATACATTGGAATCGAGGTTCAACACTTCAGAGATACACTCCTCCAACACCTAGGTAATGTTAAGAAGTCCGTTGCTAAAAGAACACATCATCAAAGACAATATGAAAGAAGGGTGAATAAAAGACAAATGCAGATGCAAGAGAGTAACCTTCATACGGGTAAAGCACTGGATAATGGTTTGGTTGTCATGGAAAGCAATGGAACAGAATCAGATGTGCAAGATGACAACAGCATGTCAGGGAATGATACAGATGCTGATGATGCAGATATCAGACCCAT
>BQNB010036715.1:0-29082 GCA_026074375.1 Tanacetum coccineum | reverse complement strand
TTCATCGTCGGATTCGTCAAACGATATTCTAAAGTCAATTTCATCGTTGTTAAGAGAACTTATCATAGGCTCACACGAGAGTGCTGCTTCAGATGTTAACGTGTCATTAAAGACTATAGCTGGGAATTCGGTTTCAATAGATCCAAGGTCGTGAACGTCTTATTATCCCAGATCTTACCCTACGTAGCAGTTTCCCAGTTATACACCTTACCACGCCTACGAGCTTTTTCTTCCTCAAGCCTGATATACTCCTCCATAGTACTGTTGGGATCGTCCATTTTAACCTGTAATAAATTCGCTAGGAAAAAAAACTATCAAATAGCTTAATACGCCGTATTCAATGAACTGAATACGCCATATTCAGTGAACTGAATACGCCGTATTGATGATAGAGATGAATACGCTGTATTGGTTTGAAAAAATTTATACGCCGTATCCAATAAATTGAATACGCCGTATTGGTTTGAAAAATTTTTACAGCGTACTTTGAATAATGCAGAAAACACAAACACACAATATGCAAAAATATACAATGCGGGAAATCAAGCACATAAAACAAACACACAAATATGAAAATTAATCTAAACTAAACTAAAACACTAATAAAAACAAGAATTAAACAACTTCACTCCCCGGCAACGGCGCCAAAAACTTGATGTGTCGTTGTGTAGGTGTTATTTATGTATCAAGTTTTACTATTTATTTTATGCCGACTATACCTAAAAACAACACTTTAACGGGCAGTGTACCCGGTCAGATGAAGTTTCGTGGTAAGTAGGGTGTCGATCACTAAGAGCGAGAGCGTTAATCCTAATTCTATCAGTATTTTAGTTATCTAAGTTAAACCTAAAACTAATGCAAAAGGGGGGTTTCAGCCTGAGAGACTGGCACGGTTTTGTGTATCTAACCTAAGGTTTTGATGACAAGTAAAGCAATAAACACACACAAGAAGACAAACAAACGATAGAGAAGCGGTCGAGAACTAATGTAAGGAAAACGTATCAACCATGAATAATCCGATAAAATGCAGGTTTGTTTATTAGTGCAATGATTGTCTTATCTCAAAGGGCATATCATTCCTAGACTTAGGCGGTCTTCTTCCTAAGACCTAGACACGGTAATTCTGTCACAATTAAACGCATCCGCATAAATTAGGCATTTGTTGATTATAATCTATCTTAGGAGATTGCTCTTACTAAACTCTAGCTCATGGAGACTTTACCCACTTATTGCTTAACGGCTCTTTATATACTAGTAGTCCACTGTCCGAGTCCTTACCAATAGAATAAGAACGTACTCGTTGATACCAAGGTCACCTTATGGCTCAACTAAGCTTGCTAGACTAAAGGCAAAGATAGGTCAATATTTGTGATCCTATGATTCTAGATATATAAATTGTAATATGTTGAGCTATCCCAGACTCTTAGCCTACGCCCAAACAACACCGAAGTTGCAGCGCATGAAATATGTAGGACTAGATCCAGTTGAATGATAGGTCGCATACTAAAGCACGTAAACGAATATAAGTTGATAAACATAAACAACAATCAACGATAAATTAAGCAATCGAGATAAACAAACCAAACATTAGATCTTCATAAACATGGCTGATACCTAAAGGTATCAGCCGATAATCATTGTAAAAATACACACAGTTTGATATATGAATGATTAAAGTAAAGAAACCTCGATCGAACGCGTATTCGGTTATGCGAAGATTACAAGAGTTTTACTATGATCTTGAGTCTCTTTTCTAACCTTCTAGGCTCTTCTGATCGTCTCTCGGTCGACTTGGTGGTTTATGGATTCACTTGCATGCTTAAAATTGAGTTGGTTTAGGGATTCACTTGCATGCTTAAAACCGAGTTAAGGGTCGTCTGTATATATAGGGTCTGATAAACGATTAAGTAACAATTCTTTGCAATAACTATACAAAATGGGTTAATAACATGGGATAAATGATGCTATAAAATAGACTCAGATAAATTGTTGGAAAAATTTAGAAGAGGATTCGAATATTTATTTGGGATTTATATATGTTTGCCGATTTTCGAATAAAAGAAAAAAAGAAGGAAAAGTGTTAAAACGAATTAGGGTTAGGGTTTTGCTATTTTGTCCAGGTACAATTAATGCTAATGATTGGGAAATATTGTGTGGTGATTGGGAAAAATTATTTAGGGTTTTGGTTGATTTATTGAATTAGCGATTTGATATTTAAAGTTAAGGGGGGTGATTAGGTAATTTTGAACATATGAGGCCTATTTTATACATGTTATTATATTATTATTTTTGTATAAAATAAGTTGGGGGGTATAAACTGTCATATTGGTTATTATTTTGATTTAAAATGGTTTTATACATATATAAGTAATAAGAATTATTAATAAATAGAGGGAACTGAAATTGTAAATCTGAAAGGTGGGAGGTTTGGTTATTTTTAATGTTTAAAGATGAATTTGTCATATTTGAATCTATAAGGACTTGTTTTGTAATTATGGATAATTAAAGATATTGTTTAAATAATTAATAAACAAAAAGGGCTAAATATGTAAATTGTATAAATTAAGGGTTTGACTTGTAAATACAGAAAATGGAAGGTATAATCTGAATAAAATATGAAACTTTGATATTTACACTTTTAACCTTGAAAATTGTTGATTTTGTATATTAAACCCTAAAATATGGAAAGTTGTCATATTTAACCCTGAACTTGTAAGGTTGACATGTTAAGTCCCTAAACTATTCAAAATACTTAATAGAATCTCAAATGATGAATATTACTAATTTTGGAAAGTTACTAAAAATGGAAAGTTACTAAAAATGGAAAGTTACTAAAAATGGAAAGTTACTAAAAATGGAAAGTTACTAGAAATAGAAAGTATAACTTAATTGAATGGTTTGTAATTCGAATTCATCATTTCTTTAGGTTCGGTCAAGAGGGAGTGATTTTGATTTCCCTGTGGTGTTTTCTTTGATTATTGCTTTGCTTCGGAATAAGGTACAGATATTCTGACCTTATCGTTAAGGTTTCTCATGACATATTGTTGGAAACACGAAAAGTGTCGGTCACTTTCAAGTTGTAACAGGTCTTAGCTCGTAGTTAGTATAATGATTAGATTAGTAATCTAGTCCGGCCCAAGGCCCATGGGAGGCCCAACTAAGCCCATAGCCGGCCTCTATAGTAGTATATAAGTCCCTCTCCTAGTCTTGGAGAGGGTTGGTTGTTCCATTTTTCCATTAGTTCATTTATACAATTCATCCATTTTCCATCCAATCTCTCTCTAACATCACAACCCACATCTCACTCTTGTTCTTGGTTTGATCTTAAGATTACTAGTATTCTACAATTGGTATCAAGAGCCATGGAGTGATGTGTTTAGTTTTTGTTTTTGATTAGTGTTCAAAAACCTTTACAAGAGCAAATTAGTGATTCATATTTTTTTGCTAAAAAACCTTAAGTTTTCAATTTATAGTTCTATAGGGGTTAGTATACTAGTTGTACAATAATTTTTGCTAAAAACCATTAAAATCGTGTTTTTTTTTAGTTTTGAAAATTTGAGTTTTGTAACTGTTGGAACCGAACGAGTTAGACCGAACAAGGAAACCGAACGAGTAAGCCGATCGAGTCAACCGAACTAGCATATTCTAGTTTGAGCCGTAGTGTTCCTTACTAGAGGAACAAACGAATGAGTTCATCCTAGTGACAACCGAAGAGTTATTCCTAGTTAACAACGAAAGAAGGATCCGAATAGTAAGACCGAACTAGGTGTTCTTGGAAATCGAAATAGTATAACGAACTAGCAGGGATGAGACGAGTAGGACCGAACGAAGTGAACCGAACGAGTTGGACCGAACTAGCTTGTTTTTGTCACCGAACTAGTGAAACTAAATTAAAGTTTAAACTTAACAAACTCAATTTTTAAAATTATACGGTTATTTCTTTGACTTGTAAAATCCCGTGAAACATACACTGTTTTCCCGGTTTGTCAAGAATTATAAAATCCCGTGTAGTTTCATTTCAAAATTCAACAAACACGTACCAAACACATTTCTTTCTACCACCGATCGATCAATTTGTAATCTTTTTGATACCACAATGACGACTCTTGCTGATAAATCACTTCTTTCTGGAGGAGACAACAAACCACCGATGCTTGAAAAACACTTGTATGATTCATGGAAAAGCAGAATGGAACTTTATATGATGAATTGACCACATGGAAGGATGATTCTAGCATTGTGAAAAAAGGACACTTGTGTGGCGTCAATCACTGAGGATGGAGTAAACTAGCTTAAGGATATTGTTGAACTGACTCAGCTGAAGCCATTCAACAGATTGCGAATCAAAGCTATAAACATATTCTCCAGGTCCTACCAACTGGAAATTCTATGCTCTTGTGAGTCAATCGGGTGCAATAGTCTTTGTGAGGGAAGATAAAACTGCTAATGCAGGAACGTCATTAACCAAATAAGAAGTGAATGCAAGCTGTTTGATGAATTCGATAAGTTCACTTGCAGGAAAGAGAGAGTTACATGAGTATACTTGAGGGTTCACTCTGTTAACAATGATATGATCATTTACAAGATGCCATGGGTGCAGTTTCAGTTAACACCAAGTTTTAAACACTCTTCTGATGATGGAGCACATTTGTTACTGCTGTTAAACTGGTCAAAGACTTGCACACACCAATGTTGATCAGCTTCATGGTCACTGCAAAACATGAACTGGACATGCAATGAAGTTCGTGTGATGCTTATGAACGCAACCCGATCCTCTTGCTCTAGGTTGCATCTCACCAATTACTAGCCAATTATCAATCCGTCTACACACGCACACAGTCTCTATCTCAATCACGTTCACATATCAGTCTTCAAGTTTGTACCCCTATCCAATCAACAATTCAAAACCAACCAATCAACACCCTCTTTCAATTAACTTATCCAACAATTGAGTATCACATACCGTTCCCACAACGTTTATTCTCAACAACCATCATCACAATTGGAATATGCTCCACAACCTATCAACAGCAACAAACCTGAATTTTCTACTCGACACCAGTCTAGTTGTTCAGTGTTAGAAAGGGGATGATCAATTGGAGCAATAATCACGTGTTGTCATTCTTAACTGCTGTTGTACATCATAGTATCTACTACCAAAAATCAGCCTAAGGACTTCTTTCAAACCACTCGTCAAAAGCTACCATCTATGATGGAAACGTGACTGTGCACCTGTTCAGGGGAGACAAAATACTTATGCTGCGTGAAACAACTAAGAAAACACACCTGGTGCTAGTTGGTAGCAACACGGGAAACAACGGACTGTTTATTTGGTCAATTGCAAAGGGAGGGTCTATTGCCATGCAGTGTACTGAGACCCAAGCGGAAAAAGGGATGAAACATGGGTCACGATAAAGTGTGCTAGTTCAAGCTCAAGCAGGTGGTCAAGCTTTAACGAGGAAGAAATAGCATTTTTTGGCAGATTAGGACTTCCTGGCCATTCCAATCTCTTTGAAGTCCATCACCACTATGTGTTATCAAGCGATGATCTGGATGCCTATGACTCTGATTGTGATGAACTCATCAGACAAGATTGCTCTCATGGGCAATCTCTCAAGGATATGGCACAGATGCACTCACTGAGGTACTACTCAGATATCTGAACTACGAATTCATTTAAATCAAAGTGAGCAGTATTGACGATTTTCTGAACAGTTAATGATGTGAGTCAGTCAGAACTGTAATAATAGTGATGCAAATTATCATTCCTTATTCTCAGTACTGAGTGACGCACAACAGAAACTGTCCAGAATCTAACTCTTTCTGCTCATAAGATGTCCTGATATTGTCTATGTTTGAAGCAATTAAGTACAAGTGACGCATTGCACCACTTGTTAATTACGCTTGACTACGAGGTGACAGATATAAAGAGACGGTTAAGATTGAAGAAATGGAAAATGTTGAACAGTTTTTCAGGTAAATCAAATGAATCAGTTTGCTAGATTGAGTCTTAAGCAAAAATCTTTCGGAAACAAGTGCAAGAAAAGGATTGTTTAATGAAAACAATTTCTAAACTCAAAAATGATTTGAAAATAGAAGAAAACATAAATATTGATAGAGAAATTGCTTTAGAAAAGAAAATTAAGCAACTTGACAACATCATTTTCAAAAAGGGGCAATCTGCGCAAATGATATTGATAACTAAATCCAAAATTTGTTATGTCATTCTCGATCAAGCTATCGGTTTGAAAACCTTTCTGTTGAAGAAAGCCTCGGGAGTCAAAGCCAAGCTGTATGATGGAAATACCATTCTTAAATGGATACTATTGTGATTCCTGATTCTGATGAAACATTAGTGCTTAGTGAGAGAGTCGTTCAAAAATGCTTTTGAAAGAACAAGATCCATTGTTTGAGAAACATAAAGTGAACACGAACATCAATTATGCCATTCTTATAACGATTCTACAAAGCTTTGTTCGCCAATCTGATTATATAGTGAACATGCTCATTGGATGCGACTTTGGTCCCAGCTTTAGACCCATCTCATTCTTCCACAACCGTCATAGTTGAGTCTCAAAAGAACTTCCTAAATTAAGTATGTGAATACTAGCTTGAAAGAGCTTAACGCTATTTACTGCTTTTGATCAGGTGGTCAAAGAAAGAACCACTGCCACAGCTATCACTGCGGGCGTGGGGGTTTGAACATACAAAGGTTGTTTTCGAGGGCAATCATTCGTTATAAAAAAACTTAAAAAGAGATCTGCAATAACTTACAATTACTTGGTTGAAAGAATTGTCGATGTCAAAAAGCCTTTTATCAAAATGGAACAGGCTGTCGCACAACATGCTTGGCGTCCAGAACTTTCGAAGTTAAAAATGAATCAGTTGTGAGTGAAAATGAACGACTTTAGCACAAGCCATTGATAATGATTTTGTAAAGACTGTTGTGAATTTGGTTTATGAATGCAGTGGTGAACTGTGAATGAATGTCCAAAAGTAGTTCGATCAGACTGGCTCTCAATATAAAAGGATTTTGTTGATAAGAACTTTCCGATAAACTTTGTAAGAGTTTTACAACTCTAGAAAAACATTGCATCACTTTGGAAGCTGATTCTCAACTTAATCAAGAAAATTTTCAACAAGAAAAAGTGTTTTAACAAAAAGTCTCCAAGATTACTCAGTTGTTTGAATTCAAGTGAATGAGAGCTTCAGTCTCAAGCAAAAGACATAGTTCATTATCAAGTGAAAGAGCATATTAATGTCTTAAAAGGAAATGTGGTGGATGTCAGTCAAAATGGACATGGATGAAATAGGACTCTATACATTGAATTGGAAATAGAGTGACAAAATTGTTACTGAAAATGATCATTAAAAACGACTTATAACAACTTTATGACTCGATTTAAACCAAAACGTGTTCAATCAAAAGAAAGTGTGATGGTTAATTCAACAAGTCAATATAACGTCTGAGGGAGTTTTCTGAATTTAAATGCAAAACATTCAGGAACAAGGTTTGTCATAAGCAGCCCTAAAAAATGAGTTAAGGAAACTTAAGGAAATGGTTAGAGTAAACAGGACACTGTGGACATCTGTCTGATCAACAGTGTTTTAGGATATATGGAAACCAATCACACCTAAATTGTTGAAAAAAAGGACTGCTCACTCCCGTTATATTAAGCATTACCCAGGAAGAAGCTTTGGTCCTTAGGGATATGTCGAACCATGTAAAAGCGATTTATCCTCAAAGATTTACTTTTAGGGTCTGCCTTTAGGTAGACCAAAGTCATTAGATTTGCCTTTTCACACATAAGTAGATCATGCCCTAGCCAAAAATTTTTTTTTTTTTAACAATTGTGGTCCTCAATTAAGTGAGGGTCACACCGTGAAAAAGGACAAGAAAGTTAGGTTCGCGAATCATTCCCATCACAGAAAACGCAAAAACAGACTCGACTTCAAACATAGTTTCAACAAGCGTGTGTTGCTTTTACGGAGTAAGACTTTCAGCTATGCTAGCGATCGAGTGCCTTATGGCAATCACCAAGAACGATAGGATCTGCAAACACAGTAGTAATTCGAGAATAAAGTTGAAATCACCCTAGAATGTTAATCTAGTTTGAATAACAAGGATTGGTACTGTTAAGTATAATGGATCTGCGGTTGTTCAGAATACTCAAAGGAAACATGATAATTTGATTATGTCTATTTTTAAACCGTAATGATTGCATTTTCTTCTGATAATTTGTGTGTTTCTAATTCTGTATGAATGTTGTGAAATTTCGTGTAAACCCTAAGAAAGAATAAATCTAGAAGATATTTGGAAACACTAGGAAAGGTGTTCACTCAGATAGGATATATTTGGAAACCTACCGGTCGCCCCTTCACATATTGTAGGAAATGCGGGCCCTTTAACAGGATTACCACTACTCATGATGTGCCATTAGGAAAACTAATAGTTCTAGACTCTGAATTCACCCAACTGTGTAAAATTGTATACTCAAGGACTATACCTATGAAGAATTAAGAATACTAAGTCTGTTTAGCAAACTACGGTTATAAAACCATTGTCTGCTAAAACAGGAACCCAGTGTAAATCCTGGGGAGGGGAATCCAAAAAACCAATATTTCAATCACTTCTTGAATGAAAAAAAAATTTTGCAGGGGGGGGTGTCCAAATCGTTCCTTGGTATTTTGGATTCCGGTTGCTCGAAGCACATGACCGGAGATCGCTCTCAGCTCACCAATTTCATCAGTAAATTTTGGTACAGTCAAATTCGGAAATGATCAAGTTGCAAAAGATTAAGGGTTTTGGAGATTATCAGATTGGGATTGGTTACTATTTCAAGGTTTATTACGTTGAGGGACTGGCATAATCTATTTTTGTGGGACCTTCTGTGATTCAATCTTCGAAGTGGCTTTCGTCAAGCACACATGGCTTCATTCGTATCTAGGCGGTGTTGATTATTGAACGGGATCTCGAGGGGATAATCTTTATACACTCTCACTTGGGAATATGATGGATCCTCTCCCATTTGTCTATTGTCAAAGGCGTCTAAAACCAAGTCTTGGTTATGGCATCGTCGTCTATCTCATTTGAACTTTGGTTTTATCAATCATCTTGCAAGACATGGACTTGTACAAGGTCTCCCTAAGCTCAAGTTTGAGAAGGATCACTTATGTTCTGCAGTGCATTAGGCAAGAGTTCAACGAAAAACCCACAAACCAAATCTCAAGATACCAATCAGAAAAAACTCTTTTGTTGCATATGGATCTATGTGGGCCAATGCGTGTCGCGGAGTGTCAATGGAAAGAAGTCAATCCTCGTTATTGTCAACGACTACTCTCGATTTACATGGGTAAAATGTTTGCGATCAAAAGATGAAGCTCCGCTTTTTCTTATAACTTTTGCATGAGATCCAAGTACGACTTAAAGGACACTGTCTGTCGCATTCAGAACAGATAATGGAACTGAGTTTGTCATCAGACATTGCGTAAATAATATGAGAGGTTGCTTCTCATGAAAACATCAGTTGCACGCTCTCCACAGCAAAACGGTGTTGTTAAAAGACGAAATCATACGCTAATTGAAGCAGCCCGGACTATGTTAATTTACGCAAAAGCTCCTTTATTCTTATGGGCCGAAGCAGTTGCCACAACATGTTATACCCAAAATCGTTCCATAATACGTCGTCATCACGATAAAACACCATATGAGCTCTTACACGACAACCTCTGTTTCTATATATAATCATGTGTTTGGTGACTCTGTACCCAAGATGATAGCGAGAATTTGGGTAAGTTACACCAAGGTGATAATTGGTATTTCATTGGATATGCACCCACGAAGAGATTTCGGATTTACAACCAGGCCGTACAGAGAATAAGTAAAACCATTTATGTTGAGTTTGATGAGCTGACCTCGATGGCTTCAAACAACAACAGTTCAGGACCGTCTTCATGAAAGACTCCTGTATCATAGTTAGGATTGTGCCAACCCTCCTTCTTCAACACCATTTGTACCACCTTCGAGATCTGACTGGGATTTGTTGTTTCAACCAATGTTTGATGAGTCACTTAGTCCCCCGCCTAATGTTGATTTACAAGCACCAGAAGTCATTGCTCCTATTCCTGAAGCAGTTGCACCTGAACATGCTATGTCAACTAGATCATCTTCCTCAACTACTGTTGTTCAAGGCTGCCACCCTACCAAGTAATCTCATACAACACAAGAAAACTCAAACCACCTATTTTTTTCTCATGATGTTGAAGAAGATATTCATGATATTGAAGTTGCAACAATGGGTGAGGATCCGTTACTCGGTATTCAATTCCAGAAGTTCCTTCAATCTTCAGCATCAGTATTCTCATACAATTGTGCTCCGATCATCAAGTTTTGAACACATTGCAAATGGACAAAGGATCACCACTTGAGAATATAATCGGTGCTTGGATAGGACAGTTTCACATGACTAACTCCATGAACAAGCCTTATTCTGCTACTATGATGCCTTTTAACATCAGTCGAACCAAGAACTACAAAGAAGCATTAACTAAGCATGCTGGATTGAAGCTATGCCAGAAGAGGAACTTCATGACTTTGACGGTCTGATAAGTTTGGAGAACTTGTTCCTCTCCTGACAAAGCATTTGTCATCTCTCTTAAGTGGATCTATAAGGTTAAGCTTGATGAGTTAGGAGGTATTCTGAAAAATAAGGCTCGGTTGGTCGCTCGTGGTTATCGCCAAGAAAAGGGTATCGATTTCGAAGAGTCATTCGCTCCGGTTGCAAGATTAGAGGCTATACGAATTTTTCTAGCGTTTGCTGCTCAGATGACATGGTCATCATCTATTTGGATGTGAAGACTGCGTTATGAATGGTAATCTTCGAGAAGAAGTTTATGTTAGCCAAGGACGGATTTGTAGATCCAATACAAACCCAAACAACGTATTACAAGCTTAAGAAAGCTCTTTATGGGTTGCTACAAGGGCCCTCAAGTAGTGGTTTATGATCTGTTGTCTTCATTCCTGATATCCAATGCTCTCCAAAGGCTTCAGTGGATCCTCTTTGTTATCCGTAGAGAGGCTAACGAACTTATTTGGTACAAATCTATGTCGCTGATATTATCTATGTGTATCTTTCTGAATGTGTGATCTATTCGCTAAAATAATGTGTTCAAAATTCAAGATGTCGATGATGGGTAACATTCATTTTCTTAGGACTAAGATTTCTCAAAGTCCAGCGGCATCTCATAAACCCATCATAAATCTGTCTTGAATCACTAAAGAAATATGGCTATGAATCTTGTGACCCAGTGGATACTCATGGTAGAGAGTCCCAACTGGATGAGGATAAAGAAGGGAAAGCTGTAGATCATCAACTAATCGTGGTATAATGGCACCTCCTTTATTTACAGCAATAGTCCTGATCTGTTCAAGATTATGCATCCTCTCGTCACGGTCAGTGAGCTTCGGTGGTCCTAGAGTCGGTTGAGTATCTCTCCTCACTCACCGTGCTCTGCTGTACTCGCTAGACGACATACAGTCAGGTACTTTCCGAGTCATTCCAGTGTCCGCCGTTCTGATCCAGGAGGTCCTCGTGCGTTCCTATCACGTCGTGTATGTTTTCTCATAATGACTGAGCCGCACGCTTCAGACCACGCAGTTGATTGTAGTGTGCGCGAGCAGTCATGTTTACTGCCGAGGTGAGTAATCGTGCGATGCGCGTGTAGGATGCTGATTCGCCGTAAGTCTACAGTCTACTGACCAGTGTATGGGACGTCCAGTGCTCTAGCTATCATGACACATGAACGAGTAGATTCCCAGATTGTATCTTACTGAGCGCTGCTCGAGCTTCCACTCCCACCACTTCGTTGCTACCGCCAAGAGACTCTTGCTTTCGAGCTCCCCGCGCTTCCCCCCCCCCGACCCCCCCATGTGCTCTCTGTATAAAGGCCCAGAAGGAAAAAGCCAGAATTGCGGAATCATCTAGTACGGAAACGCTCCCCCCGCCATTATATTGCCTCCTTTGTCGGTTGCTCGGTGCCTCACAGTCCTCTTGGTATGAGATTCTAACTTATCCCTGACTATGGCTTTGGATTTATAAAAATTCAATGATCCTGTGATACAAAAGCGTATTGCCTTTGCTGTTTTTTTTTATGTAAAAAAGTTCAAACATTCCAGATCCAAGCATATAGACATCAGGTTTCACTTCAGTCTCAGGTAGCATTGTTGAGAACGTGTGTGTGTGTTGTGATCGAACTTAACGTTTGTCAATACGGAATATCAACTAGCGGACATTCTTCACTAAAGCTCTTGGGAGAGATGAATTGAATTTCTTACATCAAGCTTGGGGGAAAGAATGGAAAGTTTTACGACCGGATACTCTGAAACAATTGCAGATGAAGTTGATGAATAGTGGTTGGTACCTATTCCAAATATCCTGAATAATAAGTAATATACTTAAAATCAGAAAAAACACAAAAAGATTTTTTATTATATTTATTTTTTATAAAATTTTATAAAATCAACAGAGAAAACATATAAAATCAGGAAAAACCAAAAAAGATTTTCTTTTATAATAAATTTTTCAAAAACAATATACTTAATTAAAAATGACGGAAAATTTCAAATGAAGTTTTACAATGGCATGTTTCTGAAATCGAATATACATTTACGGTCTTAGAAACTGTCATTTTAACAAATGTAGTCAAGCCTGTAAATGAAGTTTGAGCAGAAAGTTACAAATGTTTTCAAAATGACACTGGTTGCTAATTATTTCAGATAGCAACCGGGACATCATCTTAAGGCAAGTATCTCAAAAGAATCTTGGTCTCTCCCGGGGAATTTATTCTCGGGCAAGGTTACTTTATGACAATGCCAAAGGCCTGGTGATTACTTTGCATCAAACCCGTGCTACGCAATATCATAAGTGTACGATTTCAGTGCAGCTATGTGAATAAATAGGAGAAATCTTATTTATCTTGGTGTTTGTTGTTTTGTTCACATTACAAAATATTCCATCATCTGAAAATAATTTCAAGATACATTTGACTTCTCAAACAAAGTCTACAGCTCTGTTGTAACTAGAAAACGGTGGTCATTCGTTGAGGGGGAGAGAATGTCATATGTCTTTGTGATGTCAAATGAGCTGTAAAAAGGGAAATAAGATTTTCAATGATAACGTAATTCTCATGTTAGAAAAGTTATTTTGTTTTAACTCGATTGTGTTTTATGTGTTACTTTTTGGTTTCGGGCTTTAGGGTCGTGGTTTGCTAAATTAAGTCTATAGGTATTGAGAGTATAAAACCATTAAGGACCATGTGTGCTATTGTTTAATACTTAAATATACCTTGATAAAACACTAATTTGCAAGATTAATAAGTATGTTAAGTTAGGGGCCAAATATGTCAAAGATAAAATTGGTTTTTAACTCTACCACCCCTCACTCGTCCCCTTCACTGTTCACATACTCAAACACACACTCAAACACACACACGAACACTTTTCATTTAAATCACATCAATCAAGCTGTTTTACTCTGTTTCATCTCGAAGGTATAACTGAAATTTTGATATTCTTCACTAATCACTCGAATCCTAAGGGGAATTAAACGATTTCAGCATTGATTGAAGTTTCCTAATATAAAATTCGGTTCTTAAAATCAAAACTTAGTTAAAATCCCTTAAATTATTTGAGGTTTTTGTTGAATTTAGGTGTGGATAAAATGAATAGGCTAGTTGAGTTTTAGTATTCTTTGTGATTTAATACTGTTCTTGATTATGTTTGAGCTCGTTTGAATAGATAAATGCATAAATATTATATGTTTGTGTGTGACATTGTTATATCGTGGTTTAATGGATATACTAGAATAGAGTTAGATGTTAGAGTCGATCTAGCACAAACTTAAGAAACTGAACAATTAAAAATTGTATGAATCGAACGAGTATAACCCATATGGACCGAACGAGTAATTTGTTGAGAATCCAAAGGTGTTCTCAAGTGTATGAATACGAACGATGTGAGTGCTATGTTAGGATCCGGAACGAGTAAATCATGGTGAGGACCGAACAAGTGTGTCCTAATGAGGACCGAACGAGAGTATCCAAATGAGGACCGAACGAGTGAATCTTGTGAGGGTCGAACGAGTGTCTCTTTGAAAGGACCGAACGAGCGACTATTTGGCTGGGCTCAAAATTTTTCCAAGGCAAGCACGATTTTTCTTGGGTGTTTTGAAGGTCAAGGATTGTGGGAAAAATAGTGGGAAGATTGTAAAGTGCTTGGTTCGATTGTGGTATTGTTTTGGGTTCGAATTAAGCAACCGGGTACTAATAATTCATAAAATCATCAAGAATCATCAAAGGTATTTTTGTATCTCATTTATCATCTTTATAATCCATAATATACATAAGAAAAATTATCATGCATGTTATATTGATTTTATAAATTAAATCATGTTCGAAACCCTAATCTTGGATTAATTATGAAATCGGCATTTGTAATATTTGTACAATTGATTTTATATTTTTCTAAGGTTGTTTATATCATATATGACTCAGATCAATTGTTGGAAAAATTTATAAAAGATTCGAAATAATTATTTGGGATTTACTTTGTTAGCCGATTTGCGAAATAAGGGAAAAAAGAAAGAAAATTATTAAAATGAATTAGGGTTAGGGTTTTGCTATTTTTTCCAGGTGCATTTAATGCCAATGATTGAATAATAATTGTGTTTGTGATTGGGAAAAATTAAATTAGGGTTTTGTGGATTTTATTGACTAGCCGATTTGAATTTAAAGTATAAGGGGGTGATTTGTAATTTCTAAAACTGTGAGACCTATTTTAAACATGTTATTATACTTATTATATTCTATATAAAATAAGTTGGGGGTATAAAATGTCATATTGATATTATTTTGGATTAAAAGGGTTAATTACATATAATAAGTAAATTAAAAATTAATTATTTAAAATAGAGGAACTTGAAATTGTAAATTCTGAAAAGTATAAGGTTTGGTTAGTATTTAATGTATAAAGTATGATTTTGTCATAATTGAATCTATAAGGGCTTGTTTTGTAATTATGGATAATTAAAGATAATGTTTAATTAATTAATAAACCAAAAGGGCTAAATATGTAAATTATGTAAAATTAAGGGTTTGACTTGTAAATACAGAAAATGGAAGGTATAATCTGAATAAAATGTGAAACTTTGATATTTTACCATTAACCTTGAAAATTATTGATTTTGCATATTAAACCCTAAAATATGGAAAGTTTCCCATATTTAACCCTAAATTTTAAAGTTTGTCATGTTAAGTCCCTAAGCTATTCAAAATACTTAATAGAATCTCAAATGATGAATATTACTAATTTTGGAAAGTTACTAAAAATGGAAAGTTACTAAAAATGGAAAGTTACTAAAAATGGAAAGTTACTAAAAATGGAAAGTTACTAATTTTGGAAAGTTACTAAAAATGGAAAGTTACTAAAAATAGAAAGTATAACTTAAATGAATGGTTTGTAATTCGAATTCATCATTTCTTTAGGTTCGGTCAAGAGGGAGTGATTTTGATATTCCTGTGGTGTTTTCTTTGAGTATTGCTTTGCTTCGGAATAAGGTACAGATATTCAGACCTTATCTTTTTAAGGTTTCTCAAGACACATCCCTTAATCTTTGATTACTTATGTTATATTACTACATTTGCTCTGAGTCCAATTAGTCTTGGCTTTTCTTATATGATCTGTTAATATGTTTCTATTGAAACCCCTGCATGCAACCTATTGATATTTGAACTTTGCTATGATCCTTTGAAATGAACTTTGATATGACTTTGTTGCTTTTAACCCTTCAGTTTTGAGAACCAAGCCATAATTTAATTTCCTACCATGAAGGTAACATGGTCGTGTCATTGATGCCCTTGGCCAAGACACATGTGATGGAGAGTGATTTCTCACACCGCCCACATTTGATATTAAATGCGCATTATGAAGATTAATATTGTTTAAGGGGCGTATGGATGCATCCTAGATTTGTTTTGTATTCGATGGATTATGACATTATGATATTTGGATATTTGGTGACTGATGTTTGGGTGCAATCCACGTCTTTCACATTTGGAGCTAGCTACTCCATGGTTACTATGATATGATTTGTTTGGGCTTGGTGATTGAACTTAATTTGATTCTCTGATTCATCTTACCTTACACTATGAATTGACTTCTGATTTGTCTTACCTTATATTTGTATCCCTTTGATCATGTATTGTGATATCCTTTGTACCTTGTATCGTATCCTTTGATTTCCGTTATCTTTTGCTTTCGATTATATATATCTGTTCACTGGGCTTTGTAAGCTCAGCCGCACTTTCTTTTCCTGCGGCAGGTATCTAAGCTAGGATCAGGGGGTTTGCTTTCAGGCTATGTAGTGGCGAGTGTTGACTTACCCCTAAAAAGAAGAACTTTAGTGTTTGATATATGAATTGTATCTTTTCAAGACATTTGTTAGTTTTTTTTTTAATTATTTCGTTTGGAATATGTCTATCTTTGATAACTTATGTACCTTTAAGTCGTGTTGATTATTTCCTTTTGTTATTTATATAAGACTTCGCTGTTTAAGCTTGTGTTATGATTATGTAATCCATTGATGTCACACCATATTTGTAATACTTTTCCCTTTTGGTCGGGGAGGGTTACAATTTAGAGGGATCAAGCAGCCCAGGTTAATCATGACGAGGTCTTAAGACCTTAGAGCTTAGGCTATGACCTTGAGGATTGGGTAGACATTTAAGTTCCTTCTGCGTAACTTCTCTTCGTAACCTATCTTGTTTTTCGGTTTGCAATCGTTTTCGTACGATCGTTCAGATGGTGACAACCCGTAGAAACTCGGATGACGATGTTCCATAACTTTCGAGGTCCATGAATAGTGCTTGTTTGCCAAGCTCTCCCTAACCTTACGGCTTGCTTTTGAGAACTCAGATCACCAATGACATCCGAATGTTGCTGGACCTTCAGGTGGTGGTGGTGAGGTGATGCAGCACCCCAAGGGATTCATGTATGATCGAAAGTGTTTACTAAGTTAAAGCTCGCTTGCGTTCGGTCTCGCCACTCCTTCCGAGGCAGAAGACTGATTATGCATATGGAGAAGTACAATTCAATTTTTGTTGGAATGTCCTCGACAATTTCAAACCGTCTAGCTTGCGTTTAAACTAGAGGGTAGATGCACGAAGTTGGAGTAAACACATTTGTGTACACAGGGTTGGGAGGCGAGCTTTTGCATACTTGTACTTGGGTTGCTTTTCGTGAGATCTTTTACAACCGGTTATTAACCGTCAACTGAACAGCAACGGATAAAGCGTGAGTATGGGTCGATATATCAGCTGGATCGAGAGAATTCTGGGGAGTACATGGAGAGGTTCACTAGATTGGCTATTTTGTTTAGATGCTACTGCTGGAGGATGCTCAAGCAAGCTAGACATTTCAGTGGGGGCTAAAGAAGTAGGCTTTGGACCGATCGTTAATAACGGGTTATACGAAATGTTGCCAGTGTCGGCTGCCGCCCGTAACATCAAGTTAATGCATGATAGGAGGAATCGTAATAATGCTGGATAGAGGAATGGTAATCGGATTCAGAAACAGGGACAGGAGTGCCAACAGGAACAAGGGTTCGTTATGACCATGTCAAGCATAGTATAGGTAGTCGTCAGGACCAGAATGTTTGATCATCGGGTCGTGAGATCGGGTTTTTATGATTCGAAATGACAGGATTTTCGGGGTCAGGATCAGAGGTTTTATGGTAGGAATGGGAATGACCGCCAGGGTCAAGGTAACTACAACCAGCGCCAGCACAGAAACATGTCAACTCGGGAATTTTTAATCAAGGGTCATGCTTCAGGTTCTGCAAGTAAGAGGAGTCTACTGATACTTTGCCTCCCGCCACGTCTTTATGTACTACCTGTGTGAAAGCCTCATCCAGGTGTTTGTTATAGTCTACTAGGGGATGTTTAGTACTTGCGGTTTCTACTCAACATAAGGTGAAGGATTGTCCCCAGGCGAAGCAGAAGCAGAGTATGCGAGCGGATTTTGCTAGACTACCTCCTACTACAGGACGGGTTTATGCTACGACTCGTGATCAGGCGGCCAAGACTTTAGGTACTATTACCGGTATTCACTAGAAAACATAGATATCGTCTGTCTTCGTTTTATTTGATATAGGGGCTACACCTCTCTTAATATCTACCACTTTTTGCTAAGAAACTTAATATGACTCCTACACCATTAATTGAACGTGTAATCATTTCAACCCCAATGAAAGAAACCATATGCTTATTGACCATGAATATGTTAACTCCCTCTACGATTTTGATGATCGTATTCGACCTGCCGAATTAACTTCAATCCATATGCTCGACATTGAAGTGATTTTCTTGGCATGGATTGGTTGGATTCTCTCGATCTACCATTGAACTGCTATCTAGGACTGTGATCATTGGTAACGTTCGCCAACCTTAATATTTGTTTATCAAGGGTTTCCCACCGATTAAGTCCTTTAAGCTCATCTCAGCTAAGAAGGCAACGTACCTTGATTTCTCTGGGTACCAAGGTTTTTTGGCTTCTGTTAAGGACACATCTTTGGAGGACCCCTAATATCGGAAAATCTTTCAGTTATTCGTGAATTCGCTGATGTTTTTCCCTGATTGAACTTCCTGTACTTCCCTCCGGCTAGAGAGATTGATTTTGGCATGAGTTAATTCACCGGTGCTGTAACCTATCTCAAAGGCTCCGTATCGTATGGCACCTGTTGAATTGAAAGAGTTAAAGGAGCAGTTACAGGAGATGTTGGAGAATGGCTTTATTAGACCCAGTGTTTCACCGTGTTGTTAACCGGTCCTCATTTGTTAAGAAGAAAAAATAGATTGGGAGAATGCACTGTTATTGAATACCGCGACGCAACCGTATTACTATTTGTAACCGCTATCCTCTTCCACGAATCGACGATTTGTTTGACCAACAGACTAGGGCCAAATGTTTTTTCCTAAGAATGATTCTGCGATCCCCCCAGGTTTATCACCAGCAGCTTCGTGTGAGAGAGCAGGATATTTCTAAGACTGCTTTTCGTACGCGTTATGGCCACTACGAGTTCTTGGTTATGCCCTTCGGTCTGACTAATGCTCCTGCCGTGTTTATGGATTTGATGAACCGTATTTTCCACGAGTACCTTGATAAGTTCGTTATTGTTTTCATCGACGACATCCTCGTTTACTCCAAGTCTGAAGAAGAGCATGAGCGACATCTACGGATTGTGTTGGAGATTCTTAGACAGAAGAAGTTGTATGCGAAGTTTTCGAAGTGCGAGTTCTGGTTACAGCAAGTCGCTTTCCTTGGTCATATTGTATCTGCAGACGGCATCATTATGGATCCATCAAAGGTTGAAGCTATCACCAAATGGCCGAGACCTACTACGGTGACGGAGGTGAGAAGTTTTCTGGGGCTTGCTGGCTATTACCGACGTTTTGTTGAGGGTTTCTCCCGATTAGCTTTACCTCTTACCCAGCTGATGAGAAAGGGTGAGAAGTTTGTGTGGACGGATGAGCGTCAGGAGAGTTTTGAGGAATTGAAACGGAGATTGGTGTCTGCTCCGATATTGACTCTTCCATCAGGTTCCGGTGGTTTTCAGATATACAGTGATGCATCGAAGAAAGGTTTGGGTTGTGTTTTGATGCAACATGGGAAGGTGATCGCCTACGCTTCAAGGCAGCTGAAGCCTTATGAAGTAAATTATCCAACCCATGATCTTGAGTTAGCTGCCGTGGTTTTTGCATTGAAGATCTGGAGACACTATCTGTATGGTGAAGCTTGTGATATATTTACAGATCATAAGAGTCTCAAATATATTTTTACTCAGCGAGAACTTAACATGAGACAGAGAAGATGGTTGGAACTTCTGAAAGATTATGACACTAACATCCAGTACCATCCGGGCAAGGCTAATGTGGTTGCCGACGCACTTAGTCGAAAATCTGGGATGATAGCTTGTTTTGATTCCATAATCCTTCATGATTTAGAGCGTTTGGATGTTGAGCTATGTGTACGAGGTTCTGGTGGCTATTGGGCGAGTATGAGGATAGAGTCTAACCTCATGCTACAGATCAAAGAAGCTCAAAGGGACGACGGTGAGTTGTGGGCTATTGTGCAGAATGTTGAAGACGGTAAACATACTGAGTTCAGTGTTGATGATGACGGTGTTGTGTGGTTTGAAGATAGGCTATGTGTTCCTAATGATCAGGCACTTCGCGAGAAGGTTATGACGGAAGCTCATAGTTCTCCATTTACTATTCATCCAGGTTCAACCAAAATGTACAGAGATTTGAAACAGTACTTTTGGTGGAACGGCATGAAGCAAGATGTGGCTACGTTTGTATCCAAATGTATGACTTGTCAGCAGGTCAAAATTGAACATCAGAGGGCTAGTGGTTTGTTACAGCCGTTGGAGATTCTTATGTGGAAATGGGATGAGATTTCCATGGATTTCGTTACTGGTTTGCCTGCGATTTGGGTAGTTGTTGATCGGCTAACCAAGTCTGCTCATTTCTTACCAATTCGGAAGAACTATGGTATTAGTAAGTTAGACTGCATGGTACTCCGACTTCTATTGTGTCCGACAGAGATCCGAAGTTTACGTCTCGTTTTTGGAAAGGATTACAGAAAGCTTGGGGAACTCGTCTTAAGTTCAGTATAGCATTTCATCCTCAAACCGATGGTCAGTCAGAGAGGACCATTCAGACTTTGGAAGATATGTTGAGGGCTTGTGCTTTGGAATGGACAGGTAGTTGGGATGAATATTTATGCTTGGTGGAGTTTGCCTACAATAATAGTTGGCATGCTAGCATCAAGGCAGCACCTTTCGAGCTTTTGTATGGTAGAAAATGTCGAGCACCTATTTGCTGGGATGAAGTAGGTGAACGTTTGATTGAAGGTCCGGAGCTCATCGAGATTACTAATGAGAAAGTGGCTGTTGCTAAGGAGAAATTGAAAGAGGCTAGATCGCGACAGAAGAGTTATGCTGATAAGCATCGACGTGACTTAGAGTTTCAAGTTGGAGATCGTGTATTTCTGAAGGTTTCGCCATTCAGAGGAGTTAAACGTTTTGGGATCAAGGGCAAGCTCAGTCCTCGATTCATCGGTCCGTTTGAGATTTTGGAACGTACTCCCTACCTCAGTTATCGCACGTTCACCGATGTCTTTCATGTAATCTCTTTTGAGGGGATTCCATTATCTGTCCTTTGCATGTCGCATTCCTACGCATAGTTGATCAGATATCAGCCTGATATGTCTTTGTTCGAGGGACCTCATGAATCCAATCATGAGATCGTCAAGAGAGAGTCATGAGAAACAAAGTTATTCCTGTTGTGAAGATTCTTTTGGAAGAATCACCAGAGGTGAGGCTACATGGGAGACCGAAGTGTCTATGCGTAGCTGTTATACTCATCTTCTTGTCGTAGTTCGGTATGTTTTTCGCTTCGTTATCAGGTTCGTTTTTCATCGGGTCATTTCAAGTTTTCGAGGTACGCAAAATTTTTTTTTAGAGATGGGAGAGAAGTTGTAAAAACCTAAAAATATCAGAGTGTGTAATATTACCAAAATACCCTAATTCAAGAAATCTATATAAAGATTAAAAAAATTTCATTTTAATTATATGATAATCTTGAAATTAAAATGTTGGCAAATTATGAAAATTTTGCTAAGATTAATATACATTATTATGTAACGAAATATTTATTAATATTTGTACTATATGTATTTATGCCGAAAATATTTAATAATAAGTATTTTATTAATGCAAATTAAATTAATTTAAATAAGATAAGTTAAAATAACATTTGGCCAAATGATAAGATCTGATTTTATCTTTTGAAATCCATTAAACTCAGCGAATATATACCTATAATAGCGTTCTTTATACTTTTCATTGTTAATCCAAAAAACTAATATCCTCGAAAACCCTATAAATCTAAAAGAGGCGGCACAGTAGAAATTTTCCAAGCTTGAACGATTTTTTCTAGGGGTTCGGTAAGGTCAAGGATTATGGGAAAAATAGTGGGAAGATTGTATAAGGCTTTGTTCGATTTTGGTATTGGTTTTGGGTTCGAATAAGCAACCGGGTTCAATAATTCATAAAATCACCAAGAATCATCAAAGGTATTTTTGTAACTCATTTTTCATCATATTAATTCGTTCTATCCTTAATAAAAATATTCATGCATGTTATTTTGATTTTATAAATTAAAACATGTTCGAAACCCTAATTTTTAGCTAATTATGAAATCGGCTTTTATACAGATTGTATAAATTGATTGTTTATTCTTTCTAGGTGGTTTTATCAGAGTATGACTCAGATCAATTGTTGGAAAAATTTAGGATGAATTCGAATATTTATTTGGGATTTAATTGTGTTTGCCGATTTCGAAAATAAGGAAAAAGGAAAGAATAAAATTAGGGTTAGGGTTTTGATAATTTTTACAGGTTCAATAAATGCTAATGAGTGGGTAATAATTGTGTTTGTGATTGGGAAAAATTTAATTGGGGTTTTGTTGATTTAATGAGTTATCCGATTTGCTATTTAAAGTATAAGGACTTGTTTTGTAATTTCTGAAACTATGGGGTCTGTTTTAGACATGTTATTATATTTATTTATTCTTTATCAAATAAGTTGGGGGGTATAAAAGATGTCATATGATATTATTTGGATTTAAAATGGGTTAATTACATATAATAAGTAATTGGAATTAATTAATTAAATTAGAGGGATGATATTGTATTTCTGACAAAGTGAAAGTTTGGGTTTGTAATTTAATATATAAAGTATGAATTTTTGTCATATTTGATATATAAGGACTTGTTTTGTAATTATGGATAAATTAAGATATTGTCTTAAATAATGTAATAAAACAAATAGGGCTACAAATATGTAAATTGTATAAATTAAGGGTTTGACTTCGTAAATCAGAAACATGGGGAGCGTATATCTGAATAAAATGTGAAACTTTGATATTTACCTTTTAAAAACTTGAAAAGTGTCTGGATTTTGCATAGTTAATCCCTTAAAATATAGAAAGTTGTCATATTTACCCTAAACTTGTAATCGTGGGCTTATTGAGTCCCTAACTATCAAACTGCTTATTAGTGATCTCAAATGATGAATATAGTACTAAAAATTGGTAAAGTGTTCTATAAATGATAAAGTTACTAAAAATTAGTAAGTTTCTAAAATGGAAAGTTACTAAAAATGGAAAGATACTAAAATTGGAAAGTTACTGAAAATAGATAATTACTAAAAAATGGAAAAGTTACTAAAACATAGATAAGTATAACTTAATGAATGCGTTTTGTAATTCGAATTCATCATTTCTTTAGGTTCGGTCAAGAGGGAGTGATTTTGATATTCCTGTGGTGTTTTCTTTGATTATTGCTTTGCTTCGGAATAAGGTACGAATATTCTTAATTATGCATTGCTTCGTTTGTTCTGTTATTCGTTCCGTTATTTGTACAGATATTCTGACCTTATTGTTAAGGTTCCTCATGACACTTTTCTCTCTATCTTTGATTACTTATGTGATTTGCTACATTTGCTCTAAGCCTTTTATTTTGGTTCTCTTATATGATCTGTCATTATGTTCCATTTGAACCCTGCTATGCTACCTTTGATATTTGAACCTTTGATATTTGAACCTTTGGCATTGAACCTTTGCTATGATCCCTTTGATAATGGAATTTGTATGACTTTGCTTTGAACCTTCAGTTTGAGAACCTAAGCCATATATTTGTTTCCTAGACATGAAGTTAACATGGCCGTGTCATTGATGCACGTCTTGGCATGACTCATGTGTGGGTGCAGTCGATTTCTCACACCGTCCCCATTTGATATTATATGTGCACTATGAAGCTTAATAATTTGTTTAAGGGGGTATGGATGCATCTAGATTTGTTATGTTATTCGATGGATTATGATACATTTTGATAGATTGGGATATTTGGTTGATTGATGGTTTGGTGCAATCCACGTCTTTCACATTTGGAGCTAGCTATCCATGGTTACTCATGATATGCAATTTGTTTGGGCTTGGTGATTGTATCTTATTTGATTCTCTAATTCCATTTACCGCTGACCACTAGAATTAACTTCTGATTTGTCTTACTTATATTTGTATACCAGATATGATATTGTATTAGTGACTATGCCTTTGTACTTGGTATCGTATCTTTAGATTTCGTTATCTTTTGCATTCTGATGTATATAATATCTGTAACTGGGCTTGTAAGCTCAGCCGTACTTTCTCTTCATGCGGCAGGTATCTATGCTAGGACGTGGGGTTGCTTTCAGTTTATGAGTGTGGAGTGTGGACTTTCCCTAGAGATCACTAGTTTTCTGATATATGAATTATTTCTTTTCTAAGACATTTGTAGTTTCGTTGGGACTAATGTCTGTCTTTTAAGAACTTATATACCTAAGTCATGTTAACTTTATTATCTTTGATTTCTATATTAAGAATTACGCTGTTTATGCTTGTGTTATGATTATGTATGCCTTTGATGTCACACCATATTTGTAATACTTCTACCCTTTTGGGTTGGGGCGTTACAATGTATGTATATACATAACCCACAATAACCATGAACAGCAACATCGAAAACCTTTCTTATAAAGAGATTCATGATCTTCTCAATTAGGGTTTGCGATCAAATTTAAAGCACAACAAAAGAGTTTAATTCAGGATACACATTAGCAAATTCTTTCAAACCTGATCATGATGCTTTCGCTGGAATACATAGCAGCTTTATTCTTGGTTCTTGTCAACGAATCAAACACAGGAACCTTGGTTGTCGTCAACAATCATTGTCGTGATTGATGTACTTATATGAACTCTTGAGTTTTATATGGAAAAAACCACTGGACATCGTGTTTGCTATTGTTAACCACAATGATTACACCTTTTGTTTTTCATGAATTAAGGTTTCTTTTTTTACTTTTTTAGTTTTACATAGTTTCAATACCATAGTTTCTACAATTTTCACTCTTTAATAGAAAAAACAGATAATCAATCACTAAATCACAGATTAATAACCTTAAGCATCCTAGATGATCAAGAGTAACCTGTCTCTGATAACAATTGTGGACGATGCATTTTGCCCATCTAGGATTAGCTTTTACAAACATACACTATAAGCACACTACGGAAATCTTATATAAGGATACAGTAATGTTGTTAAACAAGGTTATTACTACTTTAAACATTCAGGTCCTCCATTGAATTTGATCAGAATAAAGTGGTTACAAACTGTAACAAGATCACAGATCCTTGAGGTCTACACTGTAAACCTATCTAATAAACTAAGTTCTATTAATGTAAACTTGAAACACACACAACGCTTTTGATCTAGATGCTCTTGAGAAGTTGCTATTCTTACTCTGTTGAGTATCTAATCCTATCACGCACCTAATACCACTTTATATAGAGGGATAATTAAGGCTTTCAACGCAGGAAGCTCATTAATTGTATTAGGTGAGCTAATTAAAAAAGCTAAGGTCTATATGAGTGCTGAGTGTGGACTTACCCTAGAGATCTTAGTTTTGATATATGAATTATTTCTTTTCAAGACATTTGTTATTTCGTTTGGATATGTCTGTCTTTTAAGAACTTATATACTTTGTAAGCTCAACCGTACTTTCTCTTCCTATGGCAGGTATCTAAGCTAGGAGCTGGGGTTGCTTTCAGTTTATGAGTGCTGAGTGTGGACTTACCCTAGAGATCTTAGTTTTGATATATGAATTATTTCTTTTCAAGACATTTGTTATTTCGTTTGGATATGTCTGTCTTTTAAGAACTTATGTACCTTAAGTCATGTTGACTTATTATCCTTTGATTATTTATTTAAGACTTCCGCTGTTTATGCTTGTGTTATGATTATGTATGCCTTTGATGTCACACCATATTTGTAATACTTCTACCCTTTTGGGTTGGGGCGTTACAATGTATGTATATACATAACCCACAATAACCATGAACAGCAACATCGAAAACCTTTCTTATAAAGAGATTCATGATCTTCTCAATTAGGGTTTGCGATCAAATTTAAAGCACAACAAAAGAGTTTAATTCAGGATACACATCAGCAAATTCTTTCAAACCTGATCATGATGCTTTCACTGGAATACATAGCAGCTTTATTCTTGGTTCTTGTCAACGAATCAAACACAGGAACCTTGTGTCTTCAACATCTTGTCGTGATTGATGTACTTCATAAGAACTCTTGAGATTTATATGGAAAACCTGTACATCCGTGTTTGCTATTGTAACCACAGAATTACACCTTTTATGTTTTTATGAATTAAGGTTTCTTTCAAAACCATAGTTCTACCAATTTTCACTCTTTACAGAAAAACAGAAAATCAATCATAAATCACGAATAAAACCTTGAGAATCCTAGATATCAAGAGTAACCTGCTCTGATACCAATTGTGGAGATCATTTTGCCCATCTAGGATTAGTTTTACAAACAACACTAATAAGCACAACGGAAATTATAAAGAACAGTAATGTTGTTAAACAAGGTTTTACTACTAAACATTCAGGCCTCCATTAATTTGATCAGAATAAATGGTTACAAACTGTAACAAGGATCCACAATCCTTGAGGCTACACTAACTATCTAATAAACTAACTACTATTATTAAACGTGAACACACACACGCTTTTGCTAGACTCTCTTGAGAAGTCTGCTATTCTTACTATGTTGGATATCTAAAACCTACACACCTAATACCCTTTATATAGAGGGATATTAAGGCTTACAAAGGAAGCTAATTAATTGTATTAGGAAGCTAATTAAAACTAATTAAAACCTTCCTTTATCTTTGATATTCTTTGACTTTTCAATGCTTATCTTCATGGAAATCTTTCAGCTTTTAATTCTTCCATATGTAGAATACCAAAGTGTCATATTAATCCCTTGTTGTTTCATTCGTCTTCATTTAAGCATATGTAGTTTTGCAATTATCAAATCTGAGATTCCAACATAAATTTCTTGAAAAATTATGTTCAGCGCTTTGAAAAACATATATATTATAAGACTTCTCTTCTAACTCCAAGGGTAAGTGCACTTATGCGTACACTATCTTTTTTCTTGAGCTCAAAACTTTGAATGTATTGTAATAACAGCTCAAGACCGAGAAAAGTTTATTTTCTCATTGTTAGGATAAGTTATCTTTATAGATAAGCTTTCTTGTATTTGAAGTTCAGGTTATGTGCTGATAATTACACATAAGCCATCAAGAAAAACTAGAAATGACATGTTTTGAAAGCATTTGAACTCTTGCTCGAACTTCATTTACACACCCGTGTCAATGTTAATCGACATTTCTAGGCACGTAAATGTTATCGATTCCAAGAGACATGTCGAGAAGATTCTTTTTTGGAATTTTTTTGATTTTTTGACTTTGTGTTTTCTTTTTGAAATTTTATATTTTTGTATTTGGTTTTATAAAAATATTTACAAGTTGTCCTCAGCAGTGATAGTTGTAGTTGGAGTTATCAGCTATGTTGTAGGTTGATTATTCGTTGTAGGTTGTGTGTCTTGTTGTTTAGAATTACCAGAGAGAGAAAGCGGAAGACTTTGACACACTTTGATTTCCTGCATTGAAGTATTCTTCATACATAGGACTAAATAACAATTCTAAATCTTGTTGTGATGTAGCTGTCTTGTCTGTTAGAGGAACAACTTTTGGAACTAGCTTTGAACTTGACTATTCATTGTTGTGGTCGTGAATTCCGAGTTCTAAACTGTTATGATAAAAAGTCATTGCTACGTCATTACTCTTGTTCATTAGGTTAGAATTCCTTGAAGCCCTGGTTTATGAGATATCAGTCTTTTCAGCAACCAAACTCTGAGTTCTTCCTTTTTAGGATTGAAAGATGTACCTGCACTTAAGTTAAGAGTACCTGTACTAACATTAAAAGTTTGTGCACATTCATATTGGTTAGTGATATCTTCATTTGAACCATTTGTGGGTTCATTGTCAACCTTGGTTGTGCTAGAGGTAAATATCTTTCTAGTTGGAACCCATCTAAGACCAACAGTGTTGAAAATTTTACCCATCATTTTCCACCTAAGACAAGATCTAGGAGTCATTGTTTTCTCATGCACAGTGAAAGTATTTTTGATTGAAAACCTATGTCTTGTAGGGATCTGTCTTTCTGGTTTCTTTGGAATACTTACTTGCTCTACGGGTTTGTTTCTGTTTGTTGTCTTATGCGATTAAACCTTAGCACACGAGTTGACTTCATTCAAGAATTTTGTTACACAAGAATCATGATTTGCACGAAAGACACATTTCTGACATGTTGAGCAAACAAAATGTTTGGTGTCAGAAAAATTTCAAGAATTCCTAGATTGTTCTGCTATGAGCATAGTCTTTGTCATTATGCAACTACTCTTAGATGCAGGCCAATTCCTAGAGTTTTGGTTGTCAATTGATGAGGTGTTATTTTATATACTTTTTCAGGGTCGTTTAACCCCCTAAATCGTGCATTTACGCCTAAAATAGGTACTTAATCATTCCTTTTTAGGTATTTAGCATTTGGAAGGCACTTGGAGGAAATACACGTGACCTGGGCTCATTTGGAGAAGAAACATACAAGATTACGGACGTACACCAACATCTCTTAAGAATTTCTCCTTAGAGGCTGGAGACGGCGTCATAAAATACACGTGAAGCCATATATTTCCTCCCACAATGGCGTCACAAGATTTCACGACGAAATCAGACTTCACGACCCAACCCATGATCTAGAATATTCTCTTTCACGACGGCGTCACGACTAAAACGTGACGCCGTCGCAGCGATTTATCTATAAATACAAATCCATTTTTAGGGTTTTAGTGTGTAACTTTAGAGTAAAAGAAAAGGACGAACCCTAGTTTGTTTGGTAGTTATTTAGGACGATTTTAGGGCCTCAAAACCCTATTGTAACTCCTTTATTTTACGTTTTAATCAAGTAAGATTATCTTAATCATTCAATATGTCTATGTGTTGT